>JARHVA010002751.1:2222500-2381540 GCA_037957365.1 Torreya grandis
GAGGTTAGAAGGGATGATGGCTAAGGTAAGTTAGTCAAAAAATTGTTTATACCAAATATCCCATTAGATTTCCTCCATGATGCAGATGGAAGGGATGCCTATTTTGATGTAAGAGGGTTGGTTAAGTCTATTAATGGTGATAAATATTTTGGATTCTAAAGGTGAAAATGGGATTTGAGAAGTAAGAAAATCCATGGTATTGGTGAACTTGTTTTTTGAATGTAGAGTGGCTTGGATAAGGTAATGATCAAATGATGTCATTAGTACACCTATCAGTTGTTTGTATTTCTGGAAAACATCATTTGTACACTGGTAGGAATCATTGATCTAGTTATCCATAATTTGGGAGTCACCAAAAATGTTTATCAATTATAATACCAAGGACAAATTTGTTTAGAGACCTAAAACTAGGGCCTCGTATTCAATCATATTGTTGTTGCAATCAAAGGAAAGTTTTAAGGACAAGGGAAAAGGCTCACCTCAAAAGTGTATAAGGATGATTCTATAAACCCCACTAAATTAACATTTTAATACATCAAATAATAGGGTCATTTGGTAAGATTTATCCTCTTAAGAGAGAGTTATGATGGACTTATTAGGAAACTCAAACTTAGAAGGTTGGTTATCAGTTAAAGGGGCTTTTGCCAATTGATCAGTGATGATTTTCCCTTTGACTAACTTTCATTGAAAAAAATCAAGATCAAACTTAGCTAAAATCATGATCCATCTAGCCATATGATAATTTTTATATGGTTTAGAATGCATGTACTTGAGGGGGTTGATGTTTGTGATGATAAAGGTTTTATGGCTGAAAAGGTAGTGATGAAGTTTAGAATCCATGAAGACCAAGACAAAGAATAACTTATCGACATGGGTATAACAAGTTTCATACTCTACAAGTGTTTAAATTATGTAGTATATTGTCTATTCCTTATGTTGATCATCATGATGTGCAATCATAGTACTTAACGAATGGTCTGTAGTAGAGATGTAGAGGTGAAAGGGTTGGTCTTATTTTGGAGGGACAAGGACTAGTGGAGAAAGAAGGTATCTTTTAAATTATTTAAAGGCCTTTTGATAGTCTTCATTCCAATTAAATGAGATGTCCTTCTTAAGGAGGTGATGAAAACACTGACATCTATCATATAATTAAGAGATGAAATGACAAATGGACTAAAGCTTACCCTACAAACTATGGAGTTACTTAAGATTATTTGGAGGAGGCATGTCTAGGATTTCTTTGAATTTAATGAGATTGACATCTATTCTATGAAGGTAAATCATAAAGTTGAGGAGTTTACTTGATAAGACCCCAAAGATGCATTTTTTTGGGTTGAAGAAAACATGGAATTGGAAAAGGCATTTGAAAATGACTTTAAGGATTGTTAAATGGTATTTACAACATTTAGACTTACCAAGTAGGTCATCTACAGAGTCTTCCATGGTTTTGTGAATGAGGTCATGAAAGATGTAGGTCATGACATGCTAATAGGTTACACCAGTGTTCTTCAGGATAAAAGGCATGACCCTATAGCAAAAGGTTCCCCATGGGGTGATGAAGGTAATTTTGTGTTGATCTTATAGGGTGCTTAGGATTTGGTTATAGCCAAAAAAATCCATCCATATGAGATAGCATCTCATAGGTGACAGTTAGATCAACAAGTTGGTCAATGCTCAGTAAAGGAAACTCATATTTTAGACAATCAAGGTTGAGGTCATAAAAATCCATGCAAATATGAATTCCTCCTATTGATTTAATGACAAAAATGACCTTTTAGACCCATTATGTATAGTCAATGGGTTAGATAAAGTTGATAGATAAGAGAGGTTATAGTTCCTCTTTAATAAGAAGGGTAATACATGGGTGTATCCTTTAAATCTTTTGCCTAACAAGCTAGGCATAGGGTTTGGTGAAGATATTATGGATGACCATGGAAGGGTAGATTATAGGTATATCATTGTAAGACCAATCAAATGTTATGCTACAGTCACATAACAAAGAAGAGAAATCTTGATTTTTTGAGGAATCTAATGACTGGCCAATTTTGATTATGCAAGGATTATCCTAAGTGCCCAAGTTGATATCAATGTTAGATTCATTCAACATGGTTAATGTCTTAAGAGGAAGGTATTAGTGGAGGGAGGAATATTTATAACCAATATATGTTAGAATGGAATCATCATCCTAACATTGGATAGTATTAGGGGTAGGAGAATCATCTTCGACCATCTCAGGATGAGTCAAAGGAATGGTTTTGGTTTCCACATGAAGTTTATAGGTTAGGGGTCCAAAAATAATCATATTTATCAAAAAAAACTTAGGGGGGATGGAATCAAGGTCATCATACTTATAAGAAGAAGAGTTTGGTGAGGACAAGGTTTCTTCCTCAATGATTATGATGGAAGGTGGGTCGGTTGGTTCCTATAGTTGGATAAATATTAGGCCATGTCACTCATGATGTTTTTGATTTTTACATGGGATAATATCATGTTGTCTATGCCCATAATGGCCTAAACCAAATTCTATCCAATCAAACTGATGAAGCTATGTTTGGTCAAAATCTAGTTTATCCAAGAAAGAAAAAATGGAGGTGGATAGTTTGATAGAAGGTAAGTTGTTAGAAGCCAAAGGTGGTTGATAAATTCCCCAATAGATAATGTTGGTTTGGAATTTGAGAGGAAAAAAAGGGATAATGGTTCCAATTTTATAATCATAGTTAGGATGTTGATCAATATTTTCATATTGCTGAGGAGTATGAAGGGTATCAAGAGTTAATAGGTAGTATTCTCTAAGTGAAAGATGTTGGAATGTGGATTCCAAGGGGTCTTTCATAGGGATTTGGGAAGAGGGTATGGTTGAAATTGTAGAATATTTATTGATGAATGATTAAGGGGATGCATCTTTTAATGTAATGAGGACATTATTTGGGTGGTAAGTCATGTGCCATGACTTAAATGGACTAGGGTCATTTGGGATGAATTAAACTTGACCCTCATGTTCAAATTTGAAGCATTTATGCAAGGTTGATGGTACACAACCCATGATATGGATCCAAGGGAATCCAAGTAATACATTATATTGAAACTCCCTTATACAATATAAAATAACTTGGGGAAAGTTAGAGGGCCTAAACATATGTGAAGGACAACTATTCCCAAGGTAGTTTCCATCATGTCATTGAAATATTGTAGCATGATAGTGGTTTTAGACATGATGTTCTCAAGAAGTTTAAGTTGATTGTAGGAATAGGATGAGATGATATTGATGTTATATCCACCATCAATCATAACCCTTTTGATTTGGGTTTGATTGATGTAGGTAGTGATGAATAGGGTAAGATGTGGATCATCTAGGTAGACAAAAGGTATCTCAAAATCTTGGAATGTGACAAAGGTTGATACTTGAAGGGCTCCAACAAGGGTTGCTAGAGGTCAAGGATCTTAGGATTGAACCTCAATCTATTGTAAATCCTCCATCATAGCTTGATGATGTTGAGGAAAGGTTTAGCTCAATTAATACAAGGTCATCTTCATTAGGGTTTGGTGAAGTTATTTGAGAACCAACCTTTGTATTAGTCCAGATGGGTTGGATTGAGGTGTACCCAAGATAAAAATCTTGGGTTTTGGTAAGGGTGGTTGGGGTGATTATATAAAAGAAGGATACGTACATGGGATGGATACTTTGTCTTTCCCTTTATTATTTTTACTTTGTGACCAAGTGACTATATGGATGGTGTCAATTTGGAATGTATATGGGTTTGTAGATTGTTTAAGATCATCCTTACTCTTTGATGAGAGCTTGGAGGTAAGTTTATGTGAGGTGGAAGTTTTAGTTTTTTGGATTAGAGGTACGATAAGAGGAATCACCTATATTAAAATATCATCTGTGTCACATAAATTTTGAATTATGTCTTGAAGAGATTTGTAGTTCTCAGAGTCATGTCAAGGTGTCCTATGGTATGCACATATTAATTTATCATTGAACCAAGCCAGTTTTGGGCTAATAGGGTTGAATGGTTTGATGGGAGTTAGGGTTATGTAAGAAGTTTGTAACAACCTTTGTAAGATATTAGAATAAGATTCTAGTAATGGTGTTAAGAGGGTGGAATTCTTTGTATTGGTTTTTGGGGTTGGTACTTTTTTAGGGATAGGTTTTATGAGTGGAGATTTGGTTTGTATAATGCTTTTGCTTGATGGTTTCAAGGTTGATGGTTTAGTTTTGATGGGTAGAGGTGTGGTAAGAAGGGGAGGTTTAGTTTACAATCTCCTTGTTGGAGGGATTGGCTTTTTCAATAAGGTGGAAGGGTGAGGTCCTAAAATGGATGAGGGGTATGGCCCTAGGATGGAGGGTGAAGTTGAAATGGGAGGTGAAATTATTTTATGCTTTTGAGTCCTAAGTGGTTTTATCTTCATTATTGGTTTATATTGTGGAATTTTAGGTGGGTTTGTGGTGTCAACTCTAATTTTAAGGGTGGATGAGTGAGATTTTGAGTTAGAAAGACACCTAGTTTTTGATAGGTTTGAGTGGGGTAGTTGGGTTTGTTTTGTTTGTTTCTATGGGAGTTGAGTTGGTTAATTTTTTTTAAGATTGAGATGTGGATGAATTTATTGGTTTGGTTTTGGTAAGGGTGGTTAAGTTTGTTGAGGTTGAAGGTAGGGTGGTTGATGGGCCTATTAATGACTCCTTAGTTTTAGGGTAGGGAAGTCCAAGATGGTGCCAAAAAATAGCTTGGTCAAGGTTTGGTTGTGATAAGAATTTGAGATTTTGAAGCAAACTTGAAAATGGTTTATAGGTAGACTTGGCCTCCTCAGTGGGGGTTTTCAAAGAGAGATTAAGTGGATAAAAAAGTGGGATGGTCATGGTTTCCTCTTCTTTTGGAAAGAGATCTAAGGAAATGGTGGGTGATTTAATAATGGAAGGAGTAGGTGAGATGATCTCTTCCTTATTTATGTTTTGAAAAGGAAGGATTAGTGATTCCATTATGGAATTAAGTGAAGTAGGTGAGGTGATTTGTTCCTTAGTTATGCTTTGCAAAGGAAGGATGGGTGATTACACTATAGAGTTAAGTAGAGTAAGAGTGGTGGTTTATTCCTTAGTTATGCTTTGCAAAGGATGGGTGATTACACTATGGAAGTAAGTGTAGTATGAGTGGTGGTTTGTGTTGGTTCTACCAAATTGACAAGTGGAATAGGCATGGTTTGGGTCATGGGTTCATCAATTGTAATTTCATTAAGGATAATATTTACCATATGAACCTCATGTTTATGGGATGTTTCTACATTTGTATGCTCATTATTTGAGGAAGGTAGGTGGCTTAGAAATGGTTTATAGAAGATGTCAATATCTTGATTTGGAGGTGCATTTGAGTTATCAATTATAAGTTTACCCTTATCAATCAAGACTTGAACTATATTTTTAAAGGTTTAGCATCTATCAACATTATGTCTAATGATGTGATAGTAGTTGTAGATCTTGTTCTCCTTATACAAACTTGGTATAGGATGGGATGAATAAAATTATTGAGGGGGTTAATTGGTGTAATTTTACTATGGATTATTTCAATAATTTATCCAAAATTGAAGCATAAGACTCCCCTAGCGAAGTATATCACTTTTGAACAAAGCAGTTTTGGGATTTTGGATTTTGGTTTGAAGATGTGGATGGGTTAGATTGGTTTACCACTAAGGAGGATCAATTTTAAGGATAGTGAAATTGGTTGATACTTTGGATTTGGGGTGGTTTTAAGGAATATTTGATAAAATTGAAGTTGGCATTCGTATTTCTAAGTTTTAGTTTACCTTCATCAATTGCTTAGATTTCCAATTTCCTAGCCATGGTAAACATTTTATTAAAATTACAAAATATTTGAACCTTTAGGGTAGATGAAATGTGTTTGGCACATGTTAGAGAGAAAATTTCAATCAATTTTGGTTGGGATAGGGAGAAATAAAGTTGATTTATTAACCCCTCTATCGAGCAACAAATTCAAAAATGGATTCATCCTCAAATTGGCAGATAGAATATAATTTGGCTATGGACACTTTCTTGGAGATTTTTATGGAGAAGTGATCTAAGAAATTTTATGCGAGTTGAGCAAAAGAAAAGAAGGAATGCCTAGTGATGTCACTATATCAATCAAATTTAGGTCTTGCAAGGGACATGATGAAGGTCTGAAGTAAAAAAGCATCATCATAGGTAATAAGATAGCACACATACCTAAATGCTCTTAAATTTTGTTAGGGATTCTCCTTACATTGGAATTTGGTGAATTTGAGAAGTTCCCATTGAGTGGGGTAAGGATGGATTGGTATAGAAGGGTGAATGGTTTCCTTACAAATATGATCATAGGATAAAATATTATGAGCTCAAAAAATGGATGTCTCCAAAGTTGTCATTTTATCCATTAAAATTTTGATGAGTTCAATTTGTGGTACACCCACATAGTTGTAGGGTGTGTATTATTGGGGTTGTGAGGGTGCAATGTATTACATGTTGGAAGTTTAGGGTTGTTAGGATGTAATATATTACATGTTAGAAGGTTGGATGGATGCCACATATTAATAGTTGGCCATGAAAGGTTGAGATGATATGCGAGGCATATAGCTTTGTGGATTTGGAACATATCCTAGATTATGTATAGTGGGTATTTGTTGAGACCTGGGCATGGTTGGGTTGGGTTGTTAAAGGTGTGTAGTTACCCTTGTACTTATAGGTGGGAGAGTGGATGGTATGAAAACTATCAAGTTTTGAAATAGTATAGATGATATTGGGTTTTGGGTGGCAAGAGGCAAGGAAAATATACTAGTGGATGGCATCCTAATGCTAAGTGGTGCTTGAATTATCATGGGTTGGGTTATCCCTAAATTTGAAGGGTTATTTACGGGGTTGGTGGAAGTTGAAGGTGATTGGATATTTTTTGGTGGTAGAAAAGAAGCTTGGTTTTGGGCAACACTAGTAGATGGGTTACTTATAGAAGATGAAGCTTGAGTTGCCATGGATTGGGTAGTGGAGATGGTGTAAACTAAATCCTCACCCATAACGTAAGTAATAATGCTATAAGGTGGCTCAATATAAGGAATTGAATTAGGGATATGGTTTGAAATTATGTCAAGGTAATGTTGGAGGTAAATTGGGTTGTTTTCAAGGAGGTTGGTGAAGTCCATATCCCCTTGGGCAAAATAT
The DNA here is from genome assembly GCA_037957365.1 of Torreya grandis. Taxonomy (NCBI): domain Eukaryota; kingdom Viridiplantae; phylum Streptophyta; class Pinopsida; order Cupressales; family Taxaceae; genus Torreya; species Torreya grandis. Next base: position 2,229,684 of record JARHVA010002751.1, read on the forward strand.
CAGGGCATATTAGGACTCTAGAAATGGTAGAGAGAAATTTTTGCATCTAGGGTGTGTTCCATGTTTGAAGAAGAGGAAGAAGGTTGGTGGTGAGGTTATTTTTAGTTAACTTGGTCTCTAGCTTGTTACCATGTCAAGACCATGTGATAAAGTGATGGAAGTTTTATAAGTTTGATGGAAATGAACTCACTGACTCAAAAAGAGATCAAAGAAGAACAAATTTAACAAGATTACACACATTAAAAGTATGTTAGATCGTAAGAGTTATTTTTATCTTGCTTTTGGTTTATGCCTTCAGTTTAGACTTTGTGATACTCCACTTGGATTTTGAAATGGGTACTAGAAGAAGTAGTTTATATATGGTTTTAGTTTTGATTAGGCTCAAAATATCTCTATATTGGAATCAATACATGGCTTGGTATTGGGGCCCACCCCCTCACTTCATAGACTGCAACATAAGGGTATCATGTGCTTTGCTAGTATATACCTAATATCCATAGTTTATACTCAATCAATGTACTAAGTTGATTCTCCCCTTGGTGGTGAAATCCAATTAGGATATTCAGGATGAAGGTTGTCACTAGGTGATGAAATCCTAGTCGGTTATCTTATTTCAATGTTTGATGAATTGATTGTGTAAGTGGTTTGGTTTATATGTGAAAAGAAGTGATTGCTATGATTGATTTACTAATTAATTAAGTTATGTGACTTAATAATACAAGCAATCAATGGATGAAGGTTGATTTTAAACCCAAATGAAATTTTAATTTCTTTGAATAAGTACAAAAGAAATAGAATCCACCTAAATGTAGGATGAGAATGTAAGTCATATCCTAGGATGAATGCCTTTTCAATTTTTATAAATAAAGGAAAACAAATGATTTTGCCTTTTCCAATTTAATAAAGTAAAGAGAACAAGTATTTGTTTTTTATTTTTAAATGAAGAAATTGAAAGTTAGGATTTTTAATTTAGAAATGATTAAAATAACATTTTAGTTTTAGAGACAAAGAAGTGCAATGAATGATTCTTTCACTAATACAAGTCCTAAATCAATTATGAACCCAAGAAAACTCTAGAGTACCATTGGGCATGCCAGAATGTTTCACTATATTTTTATATCATTTTTGTTTTGATTTTGAAAATATGTAAAACTGAAGAAAGGGAGAAGGTGTAGATGAACTTGGATGTGGTTTCATGCTCCATGATCCAGACAATGTGAAGTACTCCTTTTTGGCTTAGGTATAATGACCTGCAATAATAATAAGACTAGAAATAAAATTGATTAATAAGATTGAAGGGTGGATTACCTAGTAAGTGATAGATCCAAGAAGTACATGACTCCCCTGGAAGGTTATCAATCCACTCATTTTAACAAATTATGTTATGAAGAATGATGATAAGAAGTACTTGCATAAAGGAAACAAAACTAATTTAACACAATGTAGTAAAATTCTTTTCAATAAAATGATTATTTTAACAAAATGACATTAACTTATGTGAAATAAATGATAAAGTGCTAAAGTATGGTTCAGATGGTTGTTTCTAACACTATGTTGTGACAAGGATTTAGAAACAAGGTTTTGGGTTGAGTTTGATAGTTACTTTTAAATTTTTGTTTTAGGAAAATACAATTACACAAAGATCAATGTTGATCACTGGGTAACTGATGCCAGTCAAGGATGACCAATGTTGGTCACTATGTATTGTCACAATTTTGACTTTTGGGAAAAAATGGGGTTTGGGCTAGTTGTAAAGGGGTTTGTGGGCTATTTGGAAGTTGGTTAATGGTCATAAAATCAAAATTAATACTTAAGGATTTTAAACACAAAGGTTTAACACTCCAAAGGCTAAGAATGTTTAGTGGGAATTTGGTGAAAAAAGGAGTGCTGGATTTGCAGAACTCCAACACAAAAGAGAGTGTGGGGAGAGATTGAAAGGGGTGAAAATAATAAACAACTAAAATAAAATACTAAACTTATAAAAATCAAAAAATACTTAATTATTATGGATTTTATATAATGAATATGATTTTAAGTTGAGTGAGAGATGGTTGGAATCTTAGAAGAAAATGGGCAGAGGAACGGTGCTTGAATCCTCAATCTTGAGGTGGTGAAGCACTTTTTGGTCTTTGGTTCACTAAATAGATCTAGTTCACATAAGAGTTTAGTTATTTCTCAAATATTTCAACCTCTTGGCAAAGGTCATGGACCATCTTTAATTAACTGATGTTGATCCTAGTCAACTGGTGTCGGTCAAGGGATGATCGACATCGATCAAGGTAGAAATGGTCCAACTTGCCAAAAATAGTGATTGACACTTAATTTTAGTAGTTAAGACCATTATAAATGGTATGATTTTGTTTAAGTAATTATGATCATGGGGGTATAAATAGTATAGGAGGTTAGGACTTAAATTCCAGGGTAGGAAATGATCTTAAGGCAAGGTGTCACTAAGTTAGCCATGGGCTTGGTTAGGTTAAGGTATAAATAGAATTGTATTAGTTTAATTAATTAATTAATTAATTTACCTAAATGTGAGTAGGGGGTAAATTCATTTTTAATGTGTTTAATAAATTTTATAACCCAAGGGGGGCCAATGGGGTTAAAAAGGTATGTTGTGACATCTAAAACTATTGGTGCAGTTTTCTATTGTCTATAACCAGCCATATACAGGCCTGTGTGTGCATTCCTAGATTCAATAGGGCTTAAAAACCTCTACCCAACCTTAATATATTCATCCTTGACTCTGATAATCACATGGTAGTGTGATATTATCACTTTAGAGTGATTTCTACATGGAAATCTCCATCTTACACCTTTGCCTACCAACCAAACTTGCATCTTTCATTAGCTTAAGGTTAGTCTAGCTCCTTAGTCTAATTGTAAGTTCTCATTAGGGAAGTCAAGATATTTATGTAGGTGATGATATATGTTTGAGAATTATATTTCACACTTTTGGTTTTTCCAGAGGTCACTAGGACCATTTCACACCTAGATGGACTCATTTCTACCTTGAGACCATGCAATTATCCCTTTACCATCAATGCACTATAGGCATTACTTGCAATGTTCTAGGTTAATTTTAGCTTCTTGACACTATATTTATTTGAGTAATTCCATTAGGATCTTGACTATTTTTAAACCCCATTCAACCATCATTCTCTCTTGACATAACAACCTCTTCTTAGTTAAGATGTTACCTCGAGGCCTAGGCTCTAAGAACAATGCTATTAGGCTTACCTAAACCTCATAGGCTTCCACCATGAGATAACATTGTGTGGAGAAAAATCCATTTTTTGAGAAACTAAGGAAAACCTTCCCATTCTAAAACTTTATTCAACTATGTACCTTGTACCTTTATTTTAATCTATGAATATTGATCTCATGTGTTTGATATTTAGCCCCATATTTAATTGTCACCCTTTAGATCTCTTCAATACAACCATTAAATGGAGAACCTAAAAAACCATTCCATGAGGGGTTAAAAATAGGTGTATTACTCTTGAATTTAATCCACTCATAAAAGGATAAAATCTGTAACTATCAAAACATTGTTCTCAACTTTCATTGGTCTTCACTTCTAGCACAAGGGGATGATGCTTCCTATCTTACATGACCACACATGCCAAACCAAGTTTAATTCAAGATGAAATGGGTGGATATGCTCTGAAATTATACATGTATTAATTTTTTCACATAGACTAATCTTTAAAGTGTAACCAGATGAGAAAAATCAAGCCATTGGGATTGTATAGGTAGTTTGGAGGTACCGATAATCTTAATGATTGTTCATAAGGCATAGGTCACCAATATTGAAACTATGACCATAAAATGGAATATAATAAGGACTCCTAATATCCTCTAAGTTCACTCACCCTAAATCCTCTTCTCTAGTCCATACTAAATGAAAATCATTGACCCTTTCTGAGTTGTCCAAGGGAGAAATAAGAAAGAGGAGAAGGTTTTTATCAATTTTAGATCTTTTGAAATTTACTAAGCCTAAAAATTAATTTTATGGATGCCAATTTACCTTCTTAAATCATTCACATATATGAGTCACTCCAATCTGTACAAACATTTAAAACTAAACTTTTGAAGGTGATCTTCTTCTATTTTGCATTGGACCTATAATATTTTAGTTTCAAAACATTCCTTGATATTTATATGAAATTAACTACATTATATTGCTTCTTTAAAAAAAATTAATTTTGATAAAACTCATAAAATTCCTTAAAATGACCAAAAGGGTGGCCTAAAAGGACATTAAGAAAAATGGACAAATATGACAAAGGCTAAAACATGTTGTATGACCTTCAAGGTATGAATTGACCTCATTTAGGACCATGGTGACCATTATAAAACCTCTATGACCTTATTTAAATATTTAACATGCATGAGTTGATCTAATTTGACCTAGGGTAAAATTTTAGTCAACATTTAGTGATTTCTAGGGGTAGCATATTTGCTATGCTAAGGACTAGTTGCCTTGTCCTTATATTAGGAAATGGAGTCACTCATATGATACAATTTAAATTTAAATGCCTCTAAAAATACTCCAAAATCACACAACCACAAAACAAGAAATAAACACATAAAACAAGAAAATAAGACACACACATGTGTTATCTAAGCACTTAGGGAAAACACACAAACAACTCACACCAAACAATGTGCCCAACACTTATGGAAAAAACACACCTATCATAATATATATAAGACCTCAAAACACTTGAGGTGAAAGAAAACTTCTTCTTTATTTCAACAAGGGTCAAGGATAATGTTTCTAAAATCACTATTTCTCCATGAGAATAAACCATCATATGATCAATGTTTGTTAATGAAAACTTGCTTATGAAGATAATCAAATGACTTACCATTTTTGGAGATTTTTCTAACTACAAGTGTATCACTTGAAACTCTCATGAACACTCCATCTAGCTTTATTAGAGGTTTGTTTGACTTTGTAGCTTGTTTGACCTTTATCATGTCCACTTGGCACTCCTCAATCTGATCATTGGGAGTCATGAAACCCTTCCCAACTTTAAATGTATTTGAATCATGATATGTTTATTGTTGGAAGTCATCAAGGTTGTCTTTTGATTTACCAAACACTTCATGGTCTACCAATTTTTTTTTTTTTTTTGGCTTGTTAGAGACCCCACACTCTTCTTTGTGCTTATTAGGTACATGATTGACCTCATCATTGGTCTATATTCCTTTTGAAGAGTTGTAAACCTATTTACCTATTCAAACTTATACACTATGGCATTGAATTGTTACCACATATCATCTACCATTTCTTGAGGTTCATGCTCATGAATATTCTCTTATTTTGAAAGCAAAACTAAATTCTCACTAGGACTATCATGTTTTGTTATAACTAGAATATTAACATCATCATCCATGTGCAAAAGGTAGTTACCCCATGCAGTCTATCTTAGAGTGTCATCAGAATTTGCCTCAAGAGACCCATCACATTATTCATGGAGGATATATGTACCAAGATCTATTTATTCAATATGCTCATATGGACTAGATTGATATTGCTCAACTCCCCATTCATCAAGGTATAAGTTAGCTATGCCATCAAGAGGTGTTAGAGGTTTTTTATCAGTAAGATGATCTTCTTCATCATTGATATTACAATTCATGTTTGATGTATTAGGCACATAAATCTCTACATTTAATTTAGATAGAGGTTCAGATTTGATTGATACTTTAGCATCATACCTAGTCTTAAATGACATATAGGACCAATATGAAGTCAATTATCCTCCAATCTTAGTAGTAAGGTCACTTGACAAGCAAAGGGCAAAGTGAGGTGTCACATCTATAACCAAAACATCTTGATAAATATTTAAAGTAGGAAAATCATGAAAAAAAAGTTGAAACCCTTTGATTATGCCAATTGTCTTGGTAGTTAACCCATCAAGCTATAACACTCCCTTGGAATGAGGTCCATACTTCAAGTTTAACTTATCAGCTACTTGTTTAGGCATGATTAAAGTACTTATTCCACTATAAATCAAATAATTATGAACCAAAGCATATCCAATGATGATAGAGAGATAAAATGGAGGATGTTTATCTACTTTCTCAATTTTGTTTGGTTGTCCCTCACTATGCTTTAATGTATTTGTCAAGGTTGCCCCTTTCCCACTAGGTTGCTTGGTTACCATGTTGAGTTTGGACAACTCTTCTTGGAGTAGGTTTTCTTGTCTAGGTATTTCTAGTGTATCCCACATTTATAGACTTACATGAGCCTTCTTCATCTACTCTACAATGTTAGTGAAAGATTCACTAACCTTAGCTTGTCCACTACTAAGAATAGTGTTGCCTATAACTTGAGAATTTTGTGGTGTGAAATAAATCTTAGAATTATAAATTATTTGATCTAATTGTGAATTAGGGATTTCATTAGACATACCTACCCCTTATAGTGTTTTAAATATCACTGATGGACCATTACCAACCCATTAAATCTCTTTAATTGCCTTTCTCTTTGACCTTGTGTTTGCAGCTATAGAACTTGAGTCTTTAATTGATTATCCTTGGTAATTCATAACACATGAGTCTTGTTTTTGAAAATTAACTAAATTAGGCTCCACTTTATCACTCTATAAATTTTTCTCTCTTCCACTAGGTACCTTAGCTTGAGTCATGATTGGCATTGTTCCTAAATTTGCCATGAAAGATTGATTGACAGACTCATTGGCATAGTAGATAGATCATGAGGTTGATCCCATAAAGTTTGAACCTCATGATCTTGAAAAAGGTTATTTTAAGTAGTCATTAATGTTTTTTAGGTGGATGTATAATTGGGATTATAACCATTATATGATTTTTCTTGAACTACTTGCCCTTGACCTTGGAGATGACCTTGAAAGGGTGGTATATTGCCTTAATACTTTAGATAGGAATAATTGTGTTGATAGGGGATTTCAAAAGGTATCCATTTATAATATTGTATGACATTATTGGGACCTAAAATCACTTAATAAATATCCTTCACTCTTCTTTCCTCATTAGATGTACTTGATTGACTAGGGGCAGCTTGCTTATGTTTTGGTGTAGGGATAGAAGCAAAAACATGCATAAAGGTTTGTAAATTAGGGAATAGAGGCATAAAGAGTCTTGGATAAATCTTCCTAACCTAAATAAAATATTTTTTATCTCTAATATCCACTTTATAGACATTAGGCAATGTATCCCCTCTCATAGATTGTACCATCATAGAAATATCACTATCAAAAGCCTTAAGATAATAAAGGAAATCATGATGTGCAGTAGGTCTCACCAGGATTGGGATACTATTCCATGTCTTCTAAAACCTTGTTTTTATGTCTTTAATAGATTTTTAAGGTGCTCTCTTTATGTTGGTTGACTTTTTAGTCAATGGTAAGTTGTCACTCTTATCCTCAAACCTTTTCCTCAAAGCATCACCCAATTCATCCCATATAGTGATAGAATCAAGAGCCAAAGTGCCATACCAATAAATAGACTTTCCTTGAAATAAATAGCCAAAAAACTAATGTATATGTTATCCTTAATTATATGATGTATATTTAAAAAGTTATCAATGTTTCTAATGTATTAAATAGGAGTAATGACAGTCTTACTTGTGTATGAAGGGACACTTTTGAGGGCTAACATAGGAATGCCATCATAATGGGCAAGTATTAGAGGACTATATACATTTAAATTAATAAAATATAGGTTCCTTTCCATGATATTTTTAGTATTTTTCAATAGTGGGCCAATCAAAATCCTTCTTATAGGTCTATGAGCAATGTAATATCTCTTTGGGTAAGGATGGGTGCTAGCAAATCTATTTGCTTTGACTGAATAATAAGGAAGCTCTTGGAAATAAAAAGTAATGTATTTAGTATAAAATATTATTTTTACCTTAGGCATGAAATAATTCACTAGTTTTTAACCAAGAGTCAATTGTTGGAGTCACCAGATACTACAGGAAGTAGACTATTACAACCTCTTTGTTGTCAAGACTAGCATCCACCTTGAACAACCTTATTGGATCACATATCCCATCAAGTGGGCCATAAATATTATGTCCCAAAATTTCACCCTATATAATTTAATTATACCTTCTAAAATTTGGGATAACATGGAACTATCTATGAATATAAGTAGAGTGCTACAAGAGATAAATCTCTAAATTATGGGTCAGTTCCCTTGATCTATCTATTTAGGCTATCAACTACACTAGGCTAATCACTTATTGGGGTGAAAAGGGAAGAATAAATATGAAATTAACCTATGATAATTGAGGTTATATTCTAGTTATATATACACAAACATACTTGAAATTTTACTATGAAATTAGATTACTAAAACTGATCTCAACTCAAGTTTCTTCTAGCAAAAGTGATTTTACATGAAGGTAGATTTCCATGCATTTATAAAGGTGGATAAATAGAAGGTCTAATATTAGGCACTACTAATATTATTCACACTTAAAATAAACCTAAAAATCACTTACACTTCATGATTCTTGTTATAATAAATATCACCTACATAATGCATGCCAAAGCAGAATGGAAGCAAGGAGAAACAATCATCACTTGTCATCCAAGTGGATTACTTAACATACTTAGGAAAGAATTTCAAAGACTAAACTAGATTAATAAATTTATTCAAAGGCAACACAAGATGTAAAACTAGGATGGCTTCACCATACCAATTGTGGATTCATTACGATGCCAAAATGGCTTCAATATATAAATCAATATGAGAAGAGAAAGGAAGAGTGATGTTGGAGAGTTATAATTCCAAATCTCAAGTTTTGAAGACTAGTTACAATGTAAGAGGAGTTATAAAATATATCATGAGGTTATCTTGGACAAGTGTCTATCTAAAATATAACATCCTCCTAAATATTATAAAGGGATACTTCATTGTCCTTCTTAAAACTGCCCTTCTTGATGAGGAGTCCACTAACTGTCTAGAAATGCCTTGGAGGTCATTAACACATATGCACTAACTTGAGAAGGTTGAAACATGATTGGTATAGGTCATTATTCACCCCTTCAACTGATAATATTCTCTTTTTCACTTGCTATTTACTTCCTTGCAGTAACTCACTAGTCCTCTAGGCCTAAACTCTCACACTTGTCACTAGGGTGACTTGCACATACTCGAGAGAGTTCATTACAAAGATGTGAGACACATCTTCAAAAATTATTTATCCTATGGTATATCATGTAGACATAAATAATACCCAAAATGATAATTATCATATTAAACTTGGCAGTTACCTTGCTTCTTACTATTGTATCCAATATTGCCTACAACAATCAGCTTAGTAGAAGAGTATCCATACATGATTGAGGTGAGAATGGGGTCTAAGGAGTCAAAACACATCTCCACACACTTTCCACCATGAATTTAATACATCTATTCATTTATTTACCTTCAAATCACCTCAAATCTTTTAAAAGACATATAATTTGACCCATTCATATAGGTGATGGTACAAAGTAATTGAGTGGTGGGGAGCCTCATATCATAGATTTTACACCCGTTCCTTGATGTAGTAGCTCACTGTGCAAAGATATAATGATAAAATGGGAAAAAATCCAAGTTATAGGATATTAGTGAATTGAGTTTAACCTCTAGAGAAGTTTAACTTCCTTTCACTAAATCTGGTGCAACTGATAAAATATTAATTTTATAGAAATTTTGCTCCTTTAGTGTTCTTCATCCTAAACTAGGATTTGACTAGGGAAAAGAGTTTGAGAATGAAATTTTAAAAATATAAAATGGATATTACATCAAATATTTTTATAGGGTATTTTAATTCTTTCTTTAATGAACATGATAGAATAAAAAATAGGTTGAAATTTGTTTGAGCATAAACGCATGCAAATGGGAAATCAGAGGCAATATTTTGTTATTTTTCATGAAAGGGAAAATATTATTTTATTTTAATCAAACGATATTTTATAAGGGTATAAAATACCACAAATGATTTTTTTGTGACTAAAATAAGAATTAAAACCTCCACAAATATTCAAATAACTTACATATATAGGTATTTATCAGACAAGAAAGGCAAATCTTTAATTATTTTTCATTCTCCAAGTTATAACTTGTAAAAAATACATTAAAAATGCATAATAATATTAATAACATAAAAAATATAGATTGGACTATGGGGTACTACACATATTTATACAAAATATCTCATAAATGAGATGTAGTTATCAGAAACTTCAATGCACAGTAGAAGAATCATGCAAATCTAGAACTTCATGCAAAAAGAGGCATGATATTCTATTTATGGCATCTTTGACTTGGTAAAATGGTTTTTAAGAGAGCATGAAATAGATGGGTGTGATCTTCAACTTGGTGTGGCATGGATAGGCTTGAGAAAACTTCATTTAACACCTTTCTTTCTCTTCATGCAGCGATAAATGACTCTTCATGAAAATGGGGTGCCAAAATAGAACTCATCCTTTAAACAAAAGATAAATAAGAAATAACTTAAATTAATTTTTTGAAAAATCCTAAGTTGAAATTTCTAAGTGAGACATTTACAACTTGCAAGTCATATCACTTTGTTAAAATTGGAATTGCAATTTTCAATATGTGCTTTCATAACTTAGCAATTATAACTTATCAAAATAAAAAGTGTAATTTGAAAGTGGGTTTTTTACAGTTTCCAACCTATCAAAATATAAAGTGTAAAATGCACATGTCACTTTATTAAAAAGAGCTATAAAATATAGTTGCAATTTACAAGATATGTTTTTTACAACTTTACAATGTTTTTATAATAGTGAGAATACAATATATGAGAATGTTTTCAATAGAAAGAATTAATCAATTTATAATACTTCCTCTGCCTCTTTGTATTTCTCATCCTATAATTTCTAAATATATGCATCAAAAGCCTTGAAAATCTCCTAGATTCTCTCTTCATCTGCACCAAAAGAGTAGAGGTTGGTAATCTCACAATTATCTAATGTGTCAAAAAGTTCCCTCAAATCCATTTTTTCTTACATATCTTTACCCATCTTATCCAACCTATTATGATACCTGATGTAGTAGTGGATAGATCTCAAAGTAAAGACAATAGTTTTAGTAGATTCCTTTCCTACCACTTCTTTGAATTTGATCTGAACCTCTTATACTAAAAGGAGGTTATTTGCATAATATGTTGGTTTGCATGACACCTTACTCAAAAAATATTCTATGTCATATAACATATTAATAGTTTTGTCATGGGTAACCTTAACCTTCTGTGTAATATGAGTAGCTTTAAACTGAATTGTGTAGCTTTGTCTAATTCTTCTTAATCTCCATCATGCTTCAATATCTTTTTAGCAAGGAGGATGTCTATTGTCAATTTAGTATATAGCTATCAATTTAGGATAGCAGAGATTCAAACTTGTTATTTTCCCCTCATATTTATTGACTAATTCTCTCAATGTGATCCTTCTTTCCCTCAGAAATATGTAGTGGTCCATTATCATATCAATAATATTATTACCTTTGGAAATGATCTCCTCTGACCATTATTTAGTATCCTTTCCCATGCTTACAATTTCAATCACCTCATTAATTATTATTTGATCTAGAATCTAGGTGACTAGTTGTTCTAGTTTAGGTAATGTCATTAGACCATTTCACTCTATGAATTTGTTTAGTGCAGTCATAAGTTATTCAAACTTGTTTTTCAAATCATCTTTAGTGACCTTATCACTATCTATTTTCTCAAAGAGGGAGTTGATGATGGATTGAACATCATATTTCAACCCTTCCCTCATAGGACCTCCAAGGTGAATCTTTGACACCTGATAGTCCCCCACCACTAGATCTTATATCTATTTATCTGGTGGGGAGACTGCAATATCCACATATCTTTCACCTACTTAATCATAAAATATTCTAGAGAAGGCCTATGGAGTAGTCTAAAATTTATTCGTCATGTCTAAAAGACCAAAATCTAATATACTTAGGGAAATCATTTTATTTTGTTTCTTTCCCACTATTTATGCTAACCAACTAGGGGTAGCATCTTGTTGTCTAAACACTATCATTTGAGAATCTAAAATGGAGGTTGTTGCACTGGTAAGAATAGTGATAAGTGTTGAATCTTGTGTTGATGTTTCTATTGATTACTCAGGAGATGTCTATGGAATTTCATCTCTATTTGTAGGTTGAAAATCCACATTTGCATTAAGAACCTATTTTTAACCTATCTCCATTGAAGGTCTTTTAAAAACTATGGAAGTGGAAGAGGTGGGGACAAATGTGTCTAATGGGGGTGTAGGAGATGGAAGTGATATTGATGGGGGAGTACACATAAGGACTCAAAACTTGGGAATTGGTGGAAGTGTGGAAGCCAAAGCATCAAATGAGTCAATTGAATGGGTTGGGCCACTCAGGGGTGGTAAGATAGGAAAGATGAAAGGGGATGAAGATAAAATAGTACTTATCCCAAGAATTAAGATGGACAGTGGAACTAATGTTAGAATGATTGAGTTCATGGCTATATACTATTGATTTATGTTGGAAATCAATGGGGATGGAATGAAAGGAATTATAAATGGAATGGAAGGAGGGAGTGAAATTAGGGGAAGGGAAAGTGGAATGGAAATCTGAGTATCCACTTGACTTGATTTCACTAGTTATAATGGACTTATTATTGTGGGTAAAGTGGTAGGAAGAAGGGTGGAGTCACCTAAGATGTAGGGGGAGTGGAGATAGGAGGTGGAGGTGTTGAAGCTACAAGAACAATTTAAATAGGTGAGGGTGAATTATAGAGGAAGTGGTTATCACTATGATTGATATGGGGGTTGAAGTTGTGGATGTTCTAGCTATAGTTGTGTCCTCAGATGAGATGATGATCATTTGATCTATTGCTAACCCATCTTTGCTATATTTCCCCTTCTTGGCCTTAGATTTATTCTTTTTATGAGGTATCATTGGCCTCTCTAAGCATTCTCATTTTGTGCCACTAGGACCCTCTACTAATGAAGGAATCCCTTATTCCTTGAAATTTAATATATTTTCAATGATACTTTATGCATCCTTAGTCACTTAGACCCCTTTAATATTGAGCTAATTGATTATTTTGTTGATCACATGTGTTGTTCTATCTATAAAAGAAAAAGATTTAGGGATTGACCACCTTACTAGTGGAAGGGGTTGAGTGATGATCTATTTGTAGTAGTTTATATCTACTGGGGACTCATCATCCACCAAGTCCTCAAGGAATAGTGCTAAATCAAATGTTTTCCCTATTCCAAGTTCATTCTATAATGGTCCTTCAATTGAATTTCTCTTCATCTTCTAAATCCTCCCAATAATATTCAAAATATGGAACACAGGAATAAGTAGAAATTCCTAATGTGCTAGTGATGATACCATAAACATCATAATATGGCCTTACTCTAAATCCCTTAGTGTCATCTGTGACATCTCTACTTCAACACTCTTGGCTTTGAGTAGGGAGGGGCATGTATATCTACCAATACTAATTAGGAAATGAATTGCCAACTTGTGCTTGTTGGAAAGAAGATTATGGGTATCAACAAGTTATCTTACCATCTCCATCAATGCCTAGTTATCACTCACATATCTTGGGAGTGTGTAAGGGTAACCACTAAATCTATTTACCCTAATATAGGAATAGGTGGGGAACTGAATGAAGTAAGAGCCACATTAGGTGACTTTTATTATATTTAATTCTAAGAATCTCATTCTCCCAAGTTCTTTGTCAAATATTATGATGATGAAATAGATTAATGCATCGATTAACCTCATAAAGTGTTGCCTACTAGCCTCCAAAGTGAGGTTAGGATAATAGTTATACACTCTACTTATCTCACTAGGTATTATGTCAAGGCCTGGGAAGGCTTGTCCTTTAGCCAATATGTACACAAGGTAGGAGGTCATGAAAATTTTCCCTATGGTTTTCACCTCCATCAATTATTTATGGAGAGATTCACTAATGAGTTAGGCCTAGTGGATGTATTGTGCATTATGATGAATGACCCAAATATACTGGTATATCTACTCCTAGAATCTCTTGGCATCATGACTACCAGTAATCCTGTGCAATAATATTATTACATCTCCCACCTCATCTTTGAACTCAATTCTTGCCAATGTCTTTGGAAATTTGGTGTAGGTAGCCTTGGGGGTTTTAAGACATTGTTTGTTTATCATTCTCTAACATCCCTCTCTATTGTATTTAAAGAATTATTGGGATGCTTCTAGAGTTATGTCAAGACAACTCTCAAACTTTTTTATTACAAACACTAAATCAATGAAATGAAGGTCTAGATTCAAAATATTTTTCCCTTTATCATTTAGGACCTCTCTTTTTTTAGCATCATATATTTGTGCTAGTGTTAGCACCAACTCAAGGTTTTGGACTATTAAAGGGAAAGTTGCTCCTTGTGGCAATATAGACTCATAGATACTCTAGATCTAATCAATCTTGAGCTCTATATTTATTCAGGTTTAGAAGTCCCTTAGGTCAATGTGACCTAGGTCTGTATCAGTGATCTTAAAAGTGTTGGATTCTAGTCTAAGAGACACACAGGACCTTTTGATTTGAACTTCATATCTTTCCCAAGCATGAATTTTGGAGAGATGCTTAGTGAAAACCAACTAAAATAAATTGGTGGGATTTATAGGTGATTGTAGTAGGTAGAATCTATGATGGAGATTGGAGGTGCTCTATGTAGGTCTAAATTCTAGTGTAACTTAGAGTTGTTTTGAGAAAGTTAGAAATCCATGAGATTGTGAAGTATTAAAAGTAAGTTGAAATCCCATGGGGATGGAAGGTGCTTGATATAATGTCAAATTTTGTGGATATGTAAGGTGTAATTTACAAGTGGGAATCCCATGAAACTAGGATGTGTTTAGAACAATAGAAAATCTTGTGGAGATGGGAGGACTTTAATCAAGTCCAAAGTCTACAGGGACCTGGAGGTATTTCATAGGGAATATTCTCTAGTTATAAAAATATACATAGGTATATTCACCTATCTATGAGTTATGCAAACCCTAGATTTGACTGTGAATCTTTTGGGAGAGAATTCTTAGGTTTAAATGTGAAATTTTAGGAAAATCTAATTTTTTTTATGATTTCAAAAATACAAGCCATAGGAAAACCTTATATCTCAACTAATTGAAAACCTGTGGAAAATATATATGGAAAAATGACCTCTTAAACTACACAATGACAACTAGAAAAACCCTAAAACTAGATGACACAATGAAAACCCTAGCTAATTGGAAATAACTTTTAGAGAATAGAAAAATTCAAGAAGCTTAAATTTATAGGAAAAGATGCAAGGAGGATTCTAAAGAATACCATACAGGGGTGTCATAGCATTGTTTATAGGTTGGTATATAGATCAATGTTAAAGTTTATAAGGTTGAGGTCATGGCACAATGTCATCAATGTCAGATCTCTTAAAATACAATTAAAAGATTAATAAAATGACTAAAATCCCCAAATTTCCATTATTTATACATTGAAAACCCTACAATTAATATGACCATGGAGGTAGTTGGCAATGTAAATCTGGGATCTTCATGCAATTTTGAAAATTGCATGTTGACCTTCAAATTTCATGGGAAGTGTAGGATGATTTATTTGGGAATGGGAAAATGGAACCCTATGTGAAATTTGCAATTTTATGAAATTGTAAATTACATTTGGAGTTTCAGATTTTGTGGCTTAGGTTGTTGCTAGGATCCAAAACCTGAATTGCAATTTGCAATTTTGCAAATTGTGATTTTTTCTCCAAGTTTTGGATTTTGGGTAAAGTGTTTCATGGGAAGTAGACCTCTAAATGCAATTTAAAATTTTTTAAATTGTAGTTCAAGTTCTATATTCTATAGGGTGTTTGGTTTACAGGATCTAGAACTCCACTTGCAATTTGAAAATTTTCAAAATTACAAGTTGTAAATGAGTTTTTGGATTCCCTTGGTTAATTTATTGTGGGATCCAAAGCTTGGGAATTAATTTGCAATTTTGCAATTATAAATTGCATATAGAGTTTTAGATTCCATAATACAAGGGAAATATGTGTCTTTGGTCAATTCAAGGGTTATTTTCAAAAAATTAGGGAGCCTCCCTTAGGGTACTTGATGTTTTGATATTTTTGGAATAAAAATATCAACATTTTTGGTGACCTCTATGGGATGATTGCCTACTAATAAATTTATTTTTAGTAGCCTTCTAGTTCATTGGGCATGGAGTCATATTAATCTTAACACACTACAACCTGATGAAAAACAAAGTGGGACTTTCCCAAATAATGAAAAATAGAACAAACTAAGGAAACAAAAAATCCTAATGAGTTGACTTGTGTAGAAGCACTTATTTTGGAAAACACAACTATCCCTATTATATACAAAACTTTATTTTTTGGAATGAATTTCTACCTCAAAAGCAACCTTTGAGGTATATCTCATTGACTGGGATAGGTAGTTCTGATCCATCAAGCTTGGATAGATAGAATGAATTAGCTTCTTTGCACTGAGTTATAATGTATAGACCACTCTATATTGCATCAAACTTGGTGTGCTTGTTTGGTTTAGCCTTATCTGCATCTTATTTGAGAATCATGTTTCCTTCATTAAAGCTCCTATTAGATGCCTTTTTATCAGAAGTTCTCTTTGTTTGAGCTTGATTTGCTTCCAAGACTTTCATTGATTGGTTTTTGATTTCTTCTAGTTCCATGATTTCATCCAATCTTCTTTTAATTTCATCATTGTCAATAAAATCTAATTGGTGATTGAGATCTAGAGATGGTAAATTAATTGATAGTGGGACTCATGCTTCCCTTCCATAGACCAAAATAAAGGGGGACTTACTAATAGCTCTCTCAATAGTGATCCTATCAGCCCACAATGTTGATTTCAACTTTATGTGCTATGTCCTCTAGTTATCCTCCATTATTTTTTTGATAATTTTTATGAGGTTATTTTTGGTAGACTCATCCAAGCCATTATCCTAAGGGTAATAATTGGAAGAATTACTCTGGTATACATTGTTCTTTATATCCCATTCAATCACTTAAGTACCCACAAATGCTTTGGCATTATCTGAGATAATGGTGTGAGGAACACCAAACCTTGAGACTTTGCCATCCATGCATTCTAGAATAGATGCCTCTATGGCATCTTTTAGTGCAACTAATTTATTCCATCTTGTGAAATATTCCATTGTAGTGAGGACTCATTTGTGGCCTACACTTGATGGTGGATTGATCATACCAATGAAATCTAATCCCCATTAAGCAAATAATTTATCTATTTGAATTGATATAAGAGGGAAGGTTGCTAATATTTGCTTACCTATGAAGTAAGCACACTTTTCATAGTTTCCTACCCATGTATGGGCATATTTGAATAATTAAAGCCAATAATAACCCCCTCTCATTATTTTGATGATTGTGGTTCTTCTAGATAAATATCCTCTTGATGGGTCATCATGAAATTCCTCGAGCACCTTAGGGACTTGATTGTGATTGATGCATATTAGCATGACCCCATTCATATCTTTTTGAAATAATATTCCATTAATAATAACATAGGGAAAATATTGGAGTTGAAACTACCTTTTATTTTATTGCTAAAATTCATACATGTACTTGCTAGTCTACAGAAAAATGGTCATGTCACGGATCCAACTACTAAAAAGAGGTGGATTGGTTATTTCAGGAGTACTTTTAGAATATACTATTTTAGATAATGCTTCAAAAATCTTGATACCAAAAGCCAATTTTTCACACAATCCCTTTCCTCTTATAAGCTTTGTGATTTTGATGTCCACATCTTATTCTGTGACCTTTGTGATCTATCCTTCTCTTTTTTCATTTATCTCCCAGCTTAGAAAAAACTCTTTGACACTTTGATGACTCACCATCAAAATAATTTTATTGTTGGAGAGCATATGCCTAAATTTCTTGAGAGCTTTAATCACAATGTATACTTGCTTCTCCACAAAATTGGAATTATATTCATAATCCTTCAGGGATTGACTAAAGAAAGATATTGGTTGTTTTGATTATTCTTCATTATGCTGAGTCAGAATAGCGGAGATGTTTCCTTCCCCTAAAAAATTATAGAGAATGAAATATTTCTCATAATTTGGGTTGACTAGGGTAGGAGCCTAAGAAATAGCCTATTTAATGGCTTTAAAGTTATCTTTTCCCTCTTGTGTCCAGCTAAAAATGATACCCTTTTTTAGCATTATAGTAAGGGGTTTTCCATAGAGGCTATATTTTGAACAAATCTTCTTATAAATTTGATTTTTCTAAGAAATCTTTGTAATCCTTTCTTATGGCTTGGTAGTGCTAATGCAAATGTAACACTTATTCTTTCTAGGTTTATTGTAAGACCTTCTTTTGAAATAATGTGTCATAGTAGTTTCCCTTCATGAACTTCAAAAACACAATTATTTCTATTGAGGAAAACCCCAAATTTTGAAGGTGATTGAGGTGTGTATCAACATGCTTTGAGTAGATAGTGATGTCATCTAGGTATACTAGGATCATTTCATTTATCAAACCTCTAAAATCCATATCCATGGCTCTCTAGAATGTTGTGCAAACATTAGTTAGACCAAATGGCATCTTCCTATATGCATAGATACCCCATTTTTTGGTGAAAGTAGTCTTGACTAGTCTGATTTTCACACCAAGATTTGGTTATAGCCAGTATAAACATCTAGAAGATAAAACCTTTCAAATCCTAATACAATTTGCAAAATTTGTTCCATAGGGGGAAGAGGATAATGATCTTTTAGAGATGCTTTGTTTAGATCTTTTAAATATACACAAAGCTTGATTTCACCATTTTTCTTTCTTACAGGGACCACCTTTACAACCCAAGATGAGTGTTTTATAGGAAAAATAATATTGGCCTCTATCAGTTTAGATAACTCACTCTTTATCAAGGGTTCTATTTTTTGATTAATTGGTATCTACTTATATCTAATAAGATTGATATTTAGATCCAATTCTATTGTATGTTGGGCTAAGTTTGGGTTAAACCCCCTAAGATCATGATAACACCAAGCATAGTTATCATCAAAATCTTGACACAACTCAACAAAATCTTGCTTTTCAAATTTGTTGCATACCTTTTCCTATTTTTAGTGATTTTCCTTTTAAGATGACTACTGACTCAAAGTCTTCTTCATTCACTATGATTTTATTCTTATCACCTTTCAGTTGATCATTTGAATTGAAGATTTTTTCTATTATAACAAGACCCATAGGTAGTTTGTTTATCTTCAACTAGATGATCTGATCTCCATATTGATCTTAGAGTCTTGACTAGTTCTTATTAGAGAATTTAGCCTCTTCTCTTAGAAATTTGACAATTTATTGATCTCTATTGAAGAATTGACAATTAATTACATTATTAGGAATAGATGGCCTTACTATCAACCTTACATGTTAGTTGTCTTTCATCTTTATTCCTTTTGGTAGGTTATATTGGGACCTAAGGAGGCCATACGATCAACATCTTTGTTATGTGCTCTTAGTACCACTTGAATGTTCAAAGTGGTGAAGTCTTCTAATAGGTCCCAAACCCTATATTTTTAAGATCTTAACAAATTGTTATTAGTTATGCTTTTGGATCTCACTTGGTGAACAATCAACTCACTGTCACCAAATATTTATAGGGATTTTATGCCTCTTTCTTTGGCTAATTATAGGCCTCAAATTAAAGCCTCATTTTTAGTTACATTATTTGTATAGCTAAACTAAAGACTGAAAGAATAGAAATATATCTCCTTCTATAGAGAGATAAAGACAATACCTGCACCTGTACCATTCCTACTTCTCAAACCATCAAAGAATAATTTCCACATCCTTTGAAGATATTCATCTAGATTTACTAGGTTTATTAGAATTACATCATTTTCATGAATGCAATATGTATTCAACCTTGTTTCCTATACATATTCATAAGGATCAAATTAAAGTTTTGATCCCCATTCATCCAAATGAGTGTCTGG
Source organism: Torreya grandis (assembly GCA_037957365.1). Lineage (NCBI taxonomy): Eukaryota > Viridiplantae > Streptophyta > Pinopsida > Cupressales > Taxaceae > Torreya > Torreya grandis. The sequence goes on from JARHVA010002751.1 coordinate 2,249,704, forward strand.
AATCTCTTTTATAGGTGTTGAAACTTTATGAGTCTTTTCTTCTTCCTAATCTTGTAGTGTATAGTTTATGTTCATAGCGATATGATTATATGGCTCAATATGATATTTTATGATTGACTCAGCTCTTATTATTACTCTAGTTCCATATCTCATCTTAAGCAACATGTGAGACCAATCTATAGATAGATATCCTCCCATCTTTGTAGTGAAATCTCATGAAAGATAAATGGAAAAGTAAGGGGGAAGATCTATAATTGAGATATCTTGAGAGATTGACAAGGTTGGACAAGAATGAATAGTGAGATTTATCCCTTTTATTATTCCTACTTTGTAAATAATATTCCCATCTAGTTGAACAACTCTGTTATTTACAATTATATACTTTATACCAAGGGCATCAGTTATTTTCTTGGGCATCACTAAATTGTTAGCCCCTAAATCTATTATACAATTATGAATGAGATGCTTCCCTACTATAAGTGAAAGATAAAAAGGGGGAGGCTTACCATTTTTACTCATTTTAGTGTTAGTTTTTGGTTGATGCAAATTAATTATAGCATTAGGTGCCTTGGCTGGAACCTTGTTTGTTATCTAGAAATTCTTCAAAGCCTCTTGTAGCAAATCCATTTGTGTGGGAATAGATAGTGCTTCCCACATAGTGATATTCAAATTGGTCTTCTTAATATGCTTTAAAATGTTGAAAGGGATATTACCAAACTTTTTTAGTGCTTTTGTGGGAGTTATGTCTTATTTTACAAGATTTGGATTGACACTTTTGCTTTGGGTTGGCCCATAGGTACAAAGGGTGGCCTTTGCACTATATTATTCTTTGTAGGTTTTGGTACAAATTTGGAAGTTGTAGTTGGTTCCACCCTAGGGCATGATCACTTTATATTTCTATTTTCTTTGAATGCATGTTGGCTTCCACTAGACCTCCACCATTGAATACTTATTCATCCTCTTGCTAGTTTAGAAGAGTTGCCTCACTTTGAGTAGGTTAATGTGTATTTGCTTATTTGGAAGTGCATTCTTCTTGTTGTCTTAGTGTGTTTGATATGCCTTGCACCATCAAGGATTGACTAATAGTGCCATTAATACAAGTATTCTGATTATGTGTTTGAGAACAAGGATAACACCACTCATACTCTTGAGCAAGGTTATTTTGAATAGGTACAATAGCTTTAGAAGCACCTAATGCAAGTAGAGCATGGATTTTTGGAGGTTTTGTTTGCATATCTTGACCCTGTGTCTATGAATTTCCCTAGTATGGATACAAACCACATTGGTATGGTTGCCTATTAGGTTGGTATACTAGGTTAGCTTAATAATAAGGATTGTATTTTTTGGATTATTAACTCTTCATTGCTACTAACTCATTGCCAAAATTCTCGATTAGTGATTTAACCTCATATAAATCATCTGTAAGTGTAGGGGTTAAAGTTAGTGATTTTCTTATGGTGGGAATTAAATAAATTGTAGGTCACGGAATAAGAGGTATTTTTGGAAATAGAGGCATTAGTGGCCTTAGGGAAATTTTCCCTATTTGTATTAAATAATTTTCTACCCTTATTGTATTTTCATGAGCATTAAGAAGTGTGGTTCTACCCATTAACTGAATCATAATAGCTATATCACTATTCAAGGATCTTAAGTAATATAGGAAAGCATTATTTGGAGTTGGCTTGAGAAATACTAGAATTATATTCCATGTCTTTTGTAAATGAAAATTGAAGTCAGTCGTGTGCTCATAAGGAGCCCATTAAATAGTAGATAACTATTCAACCAGAGTAAGCTGGTCACTCTTATTTTCAAATTGGGTGCATAGTGTAGTGCCTAGCTCATCCCAAACTTAGATGGAGTTGTTAGTAAGACATGTGTACCATTTTAATGGTTTACCTTTGAAAAAAAAGACTAGGAGTTTGATTGCAACAATGTCTTGTACTATGTTGTGGATTGAACATAGATTAACAATATCTTGTGTCCCATAGGAGTGGTGGAAGTTTCACTAGTAAAATATGGTAGGATTTTTAAATCTAAGGTAGGTATATCATCATATTGGGCCAAATGGAGTGGATTGCCTCCATTGAAAGCTATGAAATTTAGATTTCTAGCCATTATGGGAGGTATGAAACTAATGGGAGTACTTGGAGGAGATACAAATAAAATTATACGATATACTCTAGCACAAGGGATGACTACTTTTGATCTCTTTTTATAAGGAAATGATAAATCTAAAAAAATATCTCTCTTATCTTTAGTAGATGATCTTGTTTATTTGCTTGGCATATATAAACCCTAAAATTCTAAATCTATAGGCCAGTGAAGTCGCTATGTGCTTTTGAAATTTGTATGAATCTCATATAATGCTCACTAATAATATCACCAATCTCTTTATAATTTTTGGGTCCCATTGGGTATGCCAAAAGCTATTATCACATAGATTTTTCACTTGTTCCTTGATGTAGTAGCTTGTACAAAAATCTAATGATATTATGGGAAAACCTCCAAGCTATAGGACCTTGGATAATTAAGGTTAACCTCTGAATAAGGTTGGCTTTCTTTTCCTAAATCTAGTGTTACTAATAAAATATCATTTTTATATAAATTTCATTCCTTTAGTGTTCTTGATCCTAAACTAGGGTTTGATTGGGGAAAAGAGTTTGAGAATGAAATTTATAAAACACAAAATGGTAATTGCACTAAATTTTTTTATAGTGGATTTTAATGCTTACTTGAATGAACATGACTAAATAGAAAATAGGTTGAAATTTATTTGAGCGTAAACTCATGCAAATGGGAAATCAGAGGCAATATTTTTTTACTTTTCATGAATGGGAAAAGATTCTTTTATTTTAATCAAATAATATTTTAGAAGGGTATGAAATACCACAAATGAATTTTTTGACTAAAATAAGAATTAAAACTTCCAAAAATATTCAAATAACTTTCATACATAGAGATTTTTCAGATAAGAAAGGCAAATCTTCAATTATTTTTCATTCTCTAGATTACAACTTGTAGAAATACATTCGAAATGCAAAATAATATTACTAACATCAAAAGGATAGATTGGGCTATGGGTTCTTGCCCATATTTATACAGAAGATCTCATAAAAGAGATGTAGTTATCAAAAACTTTAATGCCTAGTATAAGAACCATGAAAATCTATAATTTCATGCAAAAAGAGGTGTGATATTCTATTTATGACATCCTTGACTTGATAATGGTTTGGAAGAGAGAATGCAAGAGTTGGGTGTGATCTTCAACTTGGTGTGGTGTAGATAGACTTGAGAAAACTTCATGTAATGCCTTTATTTCTCTTCATGTAGCTTCAAATGGATCTTCATGCAAATGGGGTGCCAAAATGGACATCCTTTGAACAAAAGATAACTACAAAATAACTTAAGTTAATTTTTTGCAAAACCCTAAGTTTAAATTTCTAAGTGAGACTTTGACAACTTGCAAGTCATTTCACTTTGTCAAAACTGGAATTGTAATTTTCAATATGTGCTTTTAAAACTTAGAAATTATGACTTGTCAAAATGAAAAGTGTAATTTGCAAGTGGGATTTTTACAATTTCCAACCTATCAAAATATAAAGTGTAAAATACACATGGCTCTTTCTCAAAAAGAGATAAAAATATAGTTGTAATTTACAAGATATATTTTTTATAACTTTACAATGTTTTTACAATAGTGAGAATATAATATATGAGAATATTTCCAACATAAAGAATTAGTCAATTTCCAATACTTCCTCTACCTCTTTATCTTTCTCAACCTGTAATTTCTAAAAATATACGTCAAAAGCCTTGAAATATCCTACATTCTCTCTTCATCTATGTTAAAAGAGTAGAGGTTGGTGATCTCACAATCTACTGATGTGTTGAAAAGTTCCCTCAATGCCCTGATTTCTTGCATATCTTTACCCATCTTATCCAACATATTATGATACCTAATGTAGTGATGGATAGAGTTCAAGGTAAACACTAAATTTTTAGTAGATTCCTTTTCTACCACTTCTTTGAATTTTCCCTAAACATATTCTACTAAAAAGGGGGGTTATCTTCATAATCTATTTGTTTTCATGACAACTTATTCAAAAAATATTCTATGTCATACAACATGTCAATGGCCTTGTCATGGGTAATCTTGGCCTTATGTGTAGCCTCTATGAGAAACTTTAGCCTGAATTATGTAGATATGTCTAATTCCTCTTATTCTCCATCATTCTTCAGTATCTTTTTAGCAAGGAGAATGTCTATGTTCATTGAGTTTATAGCTATCAATTTAGGATAGTAGAGATTCAAACTTGTTATTTCTCCCTCATATTTATTTACCAATTCTCTCAATGTGATCCTTCTTTCCCTTAAAATTGTGTAATGGTCCATTATCATATCAATAATCTTATTACCTTTGAAAATGAGCTCCTCTAACCATTCTTTAATATCCCTTCCCATGTTTGCAATTTCAATCATAACATCAATTGTTGCCAAATCTAGAATCTAAGTAACTGGCTATATTGGTTTAGGTTGTGCCGATGGACCACTAAGATCTATGAATTTATTTAGTATAATCGTAAGTTGTTCAACCTTATTTTTTAACTCATCCTTAGTGACCTTATCACTATCTATTTTCTCAAAGAGGGACTTGATGTTGGATTAAATTTCATGTTTCAACCCTTCCCTCGTAGGACCTCCAAGGTGAATATTTGACACCTAATAGTCCCCCAACACTAGATCTTATTTCTATTTGTCTAGTGAAGGGACTACAATCTCCACATATCTTTCCCCTATTGAATCACATGATATTTTGGAGAATGTCTAGGGAGTAATCTCAGATTTCTTATTTATGTCTGAAAGACCAAATTCTAGTGTACTTGGGGAAATCATTTGCTTTTGTTTCTTTCCCACTATTTATGATAACCAACTGGGGGTAGCATCTTGTTGTGTAGACACTATCACTTGAGAATATGTAACTGACACTATTACACTGGTAGGCATGGCGATAAGTGTTGAATCCTATGTTAATGTTGTCATTGATTACTCTACATATATTTATGGAATTTCATTTTCATTTGTAGGTTGTAAATCCACATTTTCATTAAGGACCTATTTTTCACTTACCTCCACTGAATGGATTTGGTAAACTATGGAAGTGGAAGAGGTGGGGATAAATGTGTCTATTAGAGGTGTAGGATATGGAAGTGATATTAATGGGGGAGTAAACATAGTGAATCAAAACTTGGGAACTGGTAGAAGTGTGGAATCTAAAGCATCAAATGAGTCAATTAAATGGGTTGGGCCACTCAAGGGTGGTAAGGTAGGTAAGATGAAAGGAAATGAAGATGAAATAATACTTATCCCAAGAGTTGGGATGGTCAATAGATCTAAAGTCAGAATGACTAAGTTCACGATTATATACTGTTGAGTTGTGTTAGAAATCAATGGGGATGGAGTGAAAGGAAGGAGTGAAATTGGGGGAATGGAAAGTGGAGTGGAATCATGAGTATCCACTGAAGGGGGACCTTGAGTGTCTACTTGACTTGATTGTACTAGTTACAATAGACTTATTATTACAGGTAAAGTGGTAGGAATGAAGGATGGAGTCACTTGAGATAAAGGGGGAGTGGATATAGGAGGTGGAGGTGTTGGATCTATAGGAACACTTTAAATAGGTGGGGGGTGAACTATAGAGATAGGGATTGTCACTATGACTGATATGGGGGTTGAAACTATGGATTCTCTACTTATAGCTATGTCCTTAGATGAGATGATTGGTTGATCTACTACTACCCCATCTTTACTAGATTGCCCCTTCTTGGCCTTAGATTTCTTATTCTTCTTATTATGGATCACTATCCTCTTTGCGTATTCTCCTAATGTGCCATTGAGACCCTTTACTAATGAAGGATTCCATTATTCCTTGAGCATTAATAACTTATATGTGATACTCTATGTATCCTTGGTCACTTGGACCCCTTTACTTATAATCCAATTGATTATTTTGTTGATCACATGTGTTGTTCTATCTATCAAAGAGAAAGATTCATGAACTGAACACCTTACTAGTGGAAGGGGTTTAGTGACGATCTGTTTGTAATAGTTTGTGTCCATTGGGGACTAGTCATCCACCAAGTACTTGGGGATTGGTGCCAAATCAAATGCTTTGACCTGTTCCAAGGTCATTCTTGAATGGTCCTTCAATCTGACTTTCTCTTCATCTTTTAAATCCTCCCAATAATCTTCAAAATATGGAACACGGTAATAAGTGTAAATGCCTAGTGTGTTAGTGATGGTACCATAAAAATCATAGTACGGCCTTGCCTCCAAAGTCCTTAGTGTCATTTATGACATCTCTACTTTATCACACTTGGATTTGAGTATGGAAGGGCATGTATATCTACTAATATTAATTGTAAAATTAATTCATGACTTGCACTTACTAGAAAGTAGCTTATGGGTCTCAACAAGTTGTCGTACCAGCTCCATCAATGCCCACTTATCACTCACATATCTTGGGAGTGTGTAAGGGAAGCCACTGAATCTGCTTACCCTAATATAGGCATAGGTGGGGAACTAAATGAAGTAGGATCCCTATTAGTTGATTTTTATTGTAGTTGCTTCTGATAACCTCATTCTCCCTTTGTTAAACATTATTATGATACAACAGATGAATGCATCATTGACCCTCATAAAGTTTTTCCTACTTGCCTCCAAAGTGAGGTCAGGATAATAGTTATACACTCTACTTATCTCACTAGGTATTATGTTGAGGCCTGGGAAGGCACGTCCTTTGGTCAATATGTACATAAGGTAGGAGGTCATGAAATATTTTATTATGGTTTACAGCTCCATCAATTATTTATGGAGGGAGTAACCAATGAGCTAGGCCTAGTGGATGTATTGTGTGTTCTAATGAATGACCCAAATATACTATTACATCCACTCCTAGAAATTTTTGGCATCAAGACTACTAGTAATCATGTGCAACAATATTATTATGTCTCCCACCTCATCTTTGAAGTTAATTCTTATCAATGTCTTTAGAAATCTAGTGTTGGTAGCCTTGGGGGTTTTAATCCATTGTTTTTTTATCATTATCTGACATCCCTCTCTATTTTATTGAAAGAATTATTGGGATGTTTCTAGAGTTATGTTAAGATAACTCTCAAATTTTGGTATTAAAAACACTGAATCAATGAAATCAGGGTCCAAATTCAAAATATTTTCCCCTTTGCCATTCAGGACCTCTCTTTTGTTAGAATCATAGTGTTGTGATAGTGTTAACACCAACTCAGGGCTTCACACCATCAAAGGGAAACTTGTTTCTTGTGGCAATCTAGATTTATAGATACTCTATATCTAATCATTCTTGAACTTTGCATTTATTCAAGGCCAGAAGTCCCCTAGGTCAATGTGACCTAGGTATGCATAATTAATCTTAGAAGTGTTGGATTCTAGGTTGAGAGTCACCCCAGGGCCTTTTTATTTGAACTTTATCTCCTTATCAGACATGAATTATGGAGAAATGATTAGTGAAAACCAACTAAAAAAAGTTGGTAATAATTTTAGGTACTTATAGCAGGTAGAATCTTTGGCTAATATTAGAGGTGTTCAGTGTAATTCTAAAGTCTACAAGAACTTAGAGATGTTTCAAGTAAATGATAACTTTATGGGGCTGGGAAGTGTTTTGAGTAGGTTAAAATCCCATGGGGATGGAAGGTGCTTGAAACAAAGGAAACTTTCATGGATATGTGAGGTGTAATTTACAAGTGGGAATCCCACATAACTGGGAGGTGGTTAGATCAATAAAAAATCCCATAGAGATGGGAGGCGATTTGAGCAAGTCCAAATTCCATAGGGACTTAGAGGTATTTGTAGGTAATATTCTTTGGTTGTGAAAATATACGTAGGTATATTTACCTAGTTGTGAGTTATGCAAACCTTAGATTCAACTACAAATCTTTTAGGAGAGAATTTTTAGGTTTGAATGTGAAATTTTGGGAAAATATTAAGGTTTTATGATTTCAAAAATCCATCCCTAAGAAAACCTTAGATATTAACTAATTAAAAACCTTTGAAAAATATATATGAAAAAATGACCTCTCAAACTACACAATGACAACCAAAAAAACCCTAAAACCAAATGATGTAATGAAAACCCTAACTAATTGGAAATAAATTTATGAGAATGTAAAAAACTCAACAAGGTTCAATTTATAGGAAAATATGCAAGGATGATTCTAAAGAATACCATGTAGGAGTGTTGTAGCATTTCTTGTAGGTTGGCACATGGCTTGAGGTTGAAGTTTTGAAAGGTTGAGGTCATGGTGCAATTTCATCACTATCAAAGATCTTAAATGGAAATTAATAGATTAAACAAATGACTAAAATCCTTAAATTTCCATTATTTATACATTAAAAACCTTGCAATTAATGTGGCCATGGAGGTAGTTAGCAGTGGAAATCTAAAGTCCTCATGTAATTTTGCAATTTTCCAAATTACATGTTGACTTGTAGGTTGAATTTTTTGGGAATGGGAAGGTGGAATCCCATGTGTAATCTACAATTTTATGAAATTGTAAATTGCATTTAGAATTTTAGATTCTACAGCTTAGGTTGTTGGTAGGATCTGAAACCTGAATTGTAATTTATAATTTTGAAAATTGTGATTTTCTCTTCGAGTTATGGATTTTAAGTGAAGTGTTTCATAGGAAGCGGAACTCTAAATGCAATTTGAAAATTTTTTAATTTTATTTTGAGTTCCATATTTCATAAGGTGTTTGGTTTTCAAGATCTGGAACTCTACTTATAATTTATAATTTTGCAAAATTGCAAATTACAAATGGGTTTTTGAATTCTACCAGTTAATGCATTGTGGGATATAAAGCTTGGGAATCCATTTTTAATTTTTCAATTACAAATTAAATCTAGAGTTTCATATTCCATAATACAAAGGAAATGTGTGTCTTTGGTCAATTCAAGGGATTTTTTCAAAAAATTAGGGGATTTCCCTTAGGGTCCTTGATGTTTTGATATTTTTGGGATAAAAATATCAATAGAGCCTAAGAGAGTTCCAAGTAGATACAAATCATTTACTAGGCCAATTTAACCCTTATGGATGCATTGCTCTTCATCTCTTTTTCATCGGGCTCCTATAAGGGTTTTAAGTAGTTTAAGTTCTTAGAAATAGTTCATAAAGGCTAGGCCCCTAACCTTTGAACCAATGACACTAATTTCAATTAATTAACCTCCCTCAAATCTCCTTAAGTTCTCAAGACCCCATACATCTTGTTCATATAGGTGGGAGTGAAAGAAGTTGTCTCTCGGGTAGTTAGTTATGTATTTTGGACACCCATAAGAAAAATTGAGGCCAAAATTGCCAATCTAAGTTGTTCTCTATAAACTAATGAATTTAATAAACCATAAATTATCCCATGAAATCTCTCACATTTCTTGGGAAGATCACATGATCATAGTAGTGAATTTAGAAGCTGGAGGTTCATGCCTAGTTCTAGGCCTCATAAGCATAAACTAGGTTTTTCAAGTATGTGACCACCTATGAGTGGTCACAATGAATATAGTACCTCCTCAACACTTACTCACCTCTAATTAAATCAAACACATAATCATATAGTGCACTAAGACTCTGTCATTCATCCTTTTACCTTCAATGCACTAGGTCTACAAGTTGCATTACTTATGGAGTGTCTGAGGCCAGTTGGCAGTCTAATAGTAGTACTAACTATGTACCTACCTTCACATGAGATTCACTGAGTAGTAGGATGATTATGTGAGTGATTGATTCACATTTTATTATCTCTATGTATACTTTATTTGGCTTAAGGTATCCACTTCATCATTCAAACAAACATCTCACATACCAGCCATACATAGGTTTGTGTGTGCATTCCTAAATTTAATAGGGCTTAAGAACCTTTTCCCAACCTTAATATATTCATCCTTGCCTCTGATAATCACATTTAAGTTTTATATTATCACTCTAAGAGTGATTTATATATGGTCATATCCATCTTACATATCTCCCTACCAATCAAACTTGCATCTTTCATTAGCTTAAGGTTGGTCTGTCTCCTGAGTCAAATTATAAGTGCTCATTAGGGAAGTCAAGAGATTTTTTTATGTCATGATACATTTTTTAGCACTATGTTTCACACTTTTGGTTTCTTCTCATGTCACTAAGACCATATCACCCCTAAATTGACTCATTTTTACCTTGTACTATGTAATTATCTATTTACCATCAATGCACTATAGGTGTTACTTGTAATGATCCATGTTCATTGTGGCTTCTTGACACTATAGTTATATGAGTAATTCCATTATTATCTTGACTAAGTTTAAATCCCATTCAACCATCATTCTCTCTTGACATAACAACCTCCTCTTATGTTAAGATGTTACATCTAGGCCTAGGCTACAAGAATGAAGCTATTAGGCTTACCTATACCTCATAGACTTTCACCATGAGATGACATTGTGTGGAGTGTAATCCCTTTTCATATAAATGAATCCCTTTTTAGATAAACTAAGGTAAACCTTCCCATTCTACAAATTTATTCAACTTTATACCTTGCACCTTTCTTCCAATTTATGAACATTGATCTTAGGTGTTTGATATTTAGCCCTATATTGGACAATCACCCTTGATATATATTCATTACAAACCTTCAATGGATAACCTGACCAACCATGATTTTAGGGGTAAAAAATAAGTGTATTACTCTTGACTTTAAGCCACTCATATAAGGATAAACTCTGCAACTATCAAAACATTGTTCTCTGCTTTCATTGGTGTTTACTTCTAGCATAAGGGGATGATTTTTACTTCTTCCATGCCACACATTATAAATAGGTTGAATTAAACATGACATGGGTTTATATGATCTAAAAGTATACATGTATTACTTGGTTCACATAGACTAATCTCTAAAGTGCAACTAAATGAGAAAAACTGAGTCATTGGGGTTACATAGGTAGTTTGGAAGAACAAAAAATATTAATGATTATTCATAAGGCACATGCCACTAATAATAAAACTATGATATAAAATGGAACTCATAATAACCCCTAACATCCTCCAAGTTCACTCATCTCAACTCCTCTTCTCCAATCGATACTAAATGAAAACTATTGACCCTTTCTAAGCTATCCAAGGTAGCAATATAAGAGAGGAGAAGGTTTTTCTCAAATTCGGATCTATTGAAACCACTTGAGCATTAAAATGACCTATTGGGATGTCAAGATACCCTCTTGAAGCATTCACACATACATATGAGTCACTTCAATCCATACAAACATCTAAAACTGACCTTTTGAAGGTGGTCTTCTATTTTATGTTGGACCTATAATATTTCAATTTCAAAACATTCCCTAATCCTTATCTAATATGAAGTACATTAGCTTGATTTTTAAAACTTTTGTCCTTTTGATAAAATCTATAAAATTCCTTAAAATGACCAAAAGGGTGGCCTAAAAGGACATTAAGAAAAATGGGAAAATATGACAAAGGCTAAAACATGTTGTATGACCTTCAAGGTATGACTTAACCTCATTTAGGACCATGGTGACCATTTTCAAACCTAGAGGACCTTATGGAAAGTTTGAACATGCAAGGGTTGACCTAGTTTGACCTAGCACAAAATTTTGGTCAACAATATTAACATGACAAAACCATGAACCTTAACGTCTATAATAAAATCTACCCATAAGGTTAAAGACAAAGGAAAGTCTCATCAAAATACCATATAGGAACTTAGGAAAAATAAGATCCATCAACAATAAATATCTTACATTCTTGATGCTGGGAAGAACTTTGAAAGGCCTAATTAAATGATAAATTTTATAAGGAACAATGGGAATTACAGTGAGTTTCAAGGAAGCTCAAAACCTTAGAATTTTCAAAAGTCTAATAATAATAATAATAATAATAATAATAATAATAATAATAATAATAATAATAATAATAATCAGTTGTAATCAAACCATCATGTTCTAGCTATTAGTAATAACAAATTTCCTTTGAATTGGTAAGGATTAGTTCAATGTTGGGAATGCAGTCCTTATAAGAATGATAAAATAAACCTTTTGAAAACCAATCAATAAACCTAGAGTGTTTTCAACTATTGATAATCAACAAGGGAACTTGTAGTCCACTTTGATTAAGACTCAAGGTATTATTTTTGGTTTCACCTTGTTTATATTAGTTGATTCTAGTACTATAGAAAACTTTATTTATCCCTCTATTACTAGTAAATGAAAATTTATAATCACTAATTAGACATAAGTATGAAAGGTAGAGTTTGGCTTTTATAAAATATTTATGGTTATTGAATGTTCAGAATAGGTAGAACTAGACCTAGGAGTCATCAAAACTAGGTTAAATATACACTTGTCTCCCTTAGGTTCATATGATATAATTATATGAATGGATTGGATATAATCTCATCAAGAAAGACTTGTTTGTTTTTATAATAAGGTACAATGTTTGGATTACCAAGGTAATAATGTATAATTCAAAGGCTTCCTAAGATCCATTGCATGAATGTTATATCAACCTTACATCTAAATAAAGAAGTTTGTAAAGGATGCAATCTATAATCCATCCAAATGAAATAATTATCTAAAGAAAAAGAGCCTCAATTGAGAGACAATTATGTTTTTCACGAATCTAGGGATATTTTCCATAATAAAATTTTAGGTTTACCATTAATGAGGAAGTTTGACTTCTCAAGCAACATTATTCCTGAATTTGCCTCAAAATCTAAAACTTCATATAAAATGAATGTTGTTGACCTTTAAGACATTAAAGATAATTTTCAAGAAATCTTGAATAAAGGTTTGATTAGACTTAATGTTTCACCATGGGATGCACATTTTGTCTCCATAAATAATAAATATGGAACACTAATATTTTTCATTGAATATAGTATGTTAAGTAAAGTCATTATAAAAAATAAGAACCCTCTACCTAGAATTCATAATATATTTGATAAAATGAATGGTTTTGTTATTTTATCAAAATAAGATCTTCATTCAGGGTATAACCAACTCTGAATCAAATAAGAACATGTGCTTCATGGTCATGCCATTTGGTTTGACCAATGCACTTTTATATTTTATGAATATGATGATAGTGTCTTTTGAGATTTATCAGACCAATTTTACATAATTTTCCTTGATGACATTATAATTTATTCAAAGAATGAATAAGAGCATGAAAAACACTACACATAGTCTTGAAAAGACTACGGTAGCAAAATATCTATGGAAAACTATAAAAATGTTATTTTTATCAGGATAATATCCACTACTTGGGTCATATCATATCAAAATAAAGAATTGTTGTTTATCCAACCAAGATCAAACATATCAATTAGTGCCTTGATCCTAAAAATGTGTTCGAAGTGAGAAGGTTCATAGGTCTTATTGGGTTGTACCACTAATTTGATGATATATTCTATAGGACAACAAAACTTGTAACTTCCTTGCATTGCAAAGGGAATAAATTTGTTTAGACACCATAGTGTGAATAATCCTTCTAAAGGCTTAATAATTTGGTAACTATTGCACTTATCTCATGATTCTGGATCCAAATGGGAATTTCAAGATTTCAACTTATGCATCTCTCAATCCTTTTGGTGGCTTCCTAACCTAAGATGATAGATTGGTTACTTGTGAGTATCTCAAACACAAAGAGCATGAAAATAATGACCATACTCATGATTTATAAATTATAGCAATGGAGTAATTTATTTCTTGGTAAATATTTCAAATTGAAATAATAACATCAAAGCCTTGAGCATATTTATTCAAAAGATAATTTGAATGCTAGGTAGAATAGATAGACTGAATTAATTAGTGAATATAATATGGACATATCATACATCAAAGGAAAGGAGAAGCAAGTTACCTATGCATTCATTAGATATTCTGACCTTACTACCATTTTAGTTTTGATGTCAAAATTTAGAATTTTTATGCTAGAATAATAACTAATTGATGAATTATACAAAGACAATGGTAAAAATTAGTTAAGAAACCTATGGTTAAAAATTATTATTTTAATTTTTTGGACTCTGATGGTCTTTTAAGGCATCATATAAGGATTTATGTTTCATATTCCAAATGACTGAGGGAAAAAAACCTAGATGAAGTGCATACAACTCTTATTTTTTCACATCCTAGTGTCACAAAGATGACACATGAATTTAAGAAGTTTTATTTATGGCATGGTCTAAATAAAGATGAGGTTGCATATGTGGTAAAATTCCTATAAATTTGGCATGTTAAAGTTATACATTACCATATATGAAGTTTAATTTATCCTCATGATATACCCAAGGATAAGTGGGTTGTAACTTCTATGGATTTCATATCTGGGTTTCCTAAATCATGTGATCGACACAATACTATAATAGTGGTAGCTGATAAATTCACCAAGATACCCAATTTTATTGCACACAATTGGAAAATTATTCTCCTATATTTATTGAGATATTTATGAAGGAGGTGGTTTTCCTCCATGGAGTTCCTAAAGTCATTATCTTATACAAGAAAAAACTATGTACTTTAAGGATTTAAAAAACCTTGACTATTGAATTTGGAACTTGGTTTAGCTTGGGTTCCTCTTAACATCCTCAAATATGTGTCCAAATAGGAATATTGAAATAGGTAGTTTATGACATTCTAATAATGTATATTATCGAATAACAAAATAAGTGGGAGGATCGTCTCCACTTAGTTATGTTTTCTTATAAATACACCTATCATGCCTCTTTTAAAATGGCTCCATTTTAAGCCTTGTATTGATTCAAATTATGAACACCCCTTTGTTGGGAAGATTTGGAAAGTAGAGTTTCTATATAACCTAAAAAAGGTCATGAATATGATATTCAAATCATGATTATTTTCCAAATGTTAAAATCTACATCAGATAGGACAATGAGATATGTAGATTAAAAAATAACACCTAAAGAGTTCAATAAATGGGACAAGATATTTCTTAGAGTAATAAATTTTGAAAGGCCTCCAAATTAGCTCCTTGATTTATTGGTCCTTTTGAAAATAATGAGAAAGTTAGTCCCGTTTCCTACCGTATAACCCTTCATCCTCTCTCTCTGATACATTATGTATTTCACATTTTAATATTAAGTAAATATTTATTTATCCCATCTCACATATTAGATTGGAATAATATACAGGTGGTGAATGAGGAGAACATTCAATGGGATCCAACTAGGATCCTAACTGATCATAACGTTAAGCTATAAAGTTATGATATGTGATATATGTTGGTCAAATGGGATCAACTTCGTGAGATAAGTGACACTTGGGAAGATGAAAATATTGTCCCTAATCACTATCCTCACTTATTCGATTAGGAAGAGGGCTATGCTCATTTAGTTGGGTGAGGTTGTAACATCATGGCTTTTCCTATCTAAATAAGTGGTTTTTGGACATATTCTAAAATAAATAACTTGTTTAATTCTTATTTAATTCAGTTTCAATTTCATGGTTACTTCTTTAGTATTCAATTTTGATTACTAGTTATTAGTTATACTATATTAATTTTTTTAGTTCCGATTATTTAGGTGTAATTATGTGTGTACACACACATATGTAGACTTTTGCATACTGGTACTATTTAATGGGGATGAGTTGGGCATGGTATTATAGGAGTCTTACTTTTAGATTTACAAAACTATGCAAACACATGATAGTTATGAGAGAAAAGTGAGATATTGGGTGATTCCATATCCTTATTGTCTTTTCATATCATAATGTGGATAATCTAGGAATGTGTTTTCATCTCTCTATTCTTACTTGATCCCCCCCATACTAAGGTGGTTGCCTATTTAGTTTGATTTGAATAGCTACTAATAATGCCATGAATGTGTGAGAAGAAGAAGAATTAAAATGTTAAAGCATATAATTTCATCACATGGTATATATTTCACATAGATGTCATAATTAAGTTGATGTTCATGTGTTCATATCATTAGTTGACCATGAATTATATGTTCACCATCATATTATTTTGGGACCATAACATGTTCATGTCATTGGTTTCATTTTTGAAAGGTACACTTGAGTTGGTATAACTTGATGGACCATATAGTCTAAATTTAAAACTTGGTTGTGATATTTGGAATGTATTATATTTACATTAAAACCATAAACACTTAAGATGCAATCATGGATTATAGAGTCAAATCATTTATTAGGTTAAAAGTACCACCATGTGGTCATGCCAAGAGGGTATGATTACCTTTGACTTGCAAAAACTTGAGTGAAAATATATGAAAAGGTGGTCATGACTAAGTTCCACAAATGCATTAACATTGAAAGTTATAAATTAATAAATAAAACAAAAGAGAGGAAATGAACAAGAAACAAAGAAACAAAATGAAATACTTACTTTGAAATTTTCATTCTAGATTTAGTAATAAAATTTAGGGCTTGACCTCACACATCCAATTTTCATCCTTGAAGGAGATAATTCCTAAACTCAGTATCCATTACCTTTGTTGACCTTATAAATAACTAAAAGATTGGGCTAGAGTAATGGTGGGTAAGTATGATGGGTTATATTATAAATTAGAAAGTTTTCCAAAATCACACATTGAAAAAGAGGCAAGAAGGAGAAAGGAAACAACATGAGAAAGTTAGTGCAAGGGAGATTTTTTAATGAAATTTTGTACCTCATTTGTTAGAGTGAAGTAAGTTGCTTTCACTTATATTATTCTGTTAAAACATTACTTGTTGAGATGCTACAAATTTTTGTTTTATGGATTTACCACCAAGGTTTTAGGGCATGCACAAAAAGGCTCATGGTGGAAGGTAAGAGGTGAAATATTTTTCTAGACATTGGTTATCAATACACATCCCTTTCACCCTCTTCTTTCTCCCACAAGCCTCTCACTAGCAATCTCACTTCTAGTTTCTCGCCTTTCTTATTTTCCTTGTATACTCTTATTCATATTTGATATTTGTATATGTTTATATTAAATTTTTGAAATAATTTGGTATTAAAAAATAAAATTATATTCTTATACACAATTATTGAGTTATTGTTTACATTGATGTTGAGTTGGTCATGGTTGGTTGGTTTTAAACTTGATATTTCACAATGAATTTTAAGGATTGAATATATTATTGGCATATATCCCACATATATCTTCCAAGATGGTAGAAGTTTAATCTTATACCATATATGGGTTTTTTTTTGTGATGCTTGTTTATTAATGTATACTCCACTTTGTTTTACTACCTATATCCTAAATAAAAAGCTTGGAATTATTTTTGAATTCACACATGCAACATCTCTCTTAGTTATACATATTTATATTATTAGGGGGATATTTCACTACTATACTAATGGATGGGGGTGGTAAGGGCCTCTTATGGAGGGCTCAAGTTTCTCATTCACCTTTCTTATCTAGAAGCATGTAGTGTAGGATCAAATCTTGCAAAATGGGAATGAATATAAGTAGATAAATATGAAATGCAAATGTGGTGGTTATGTGTATAACTATTTATAATATTTACTTGTATACATTAGGGATATTGGTTGTTCATTTTAAGTTTTTTATGATCTCATTATATTAGATGTATTTCTAGTATAACTTATGACTTTCATTGTCATAGGTGATATGGTTGGTGACCTCTTATACTTATGAGTTAATGATTTGTTGTATATTTATTTACCATGGGAGATGAAAATTATATTTTTTAATGTCCCCTTCTAGGAAAAATTATGTAAAACTAGAATGAACAACAAACCCTAACCAAAAAATGTCTTTTTTCATTTTTCACCCTCAAACCCTAACACCAAAACTATAAATTTTTGAATTAAATATTCAAACCCTAACCAATATTTTTTTGATTTCTAAAAATGAATATTTAGGGATACAATGCCAATAAAACACTACCAAATAGGCACCAATTTATTCTTAAAAGGACAACATAAATGCCTTGTTTTTGTTATTTTTTAGATCAAATGGCTAGAAACTTATATTAAAATAACAATAAAATATCAAAATATTTATACAATATTCTAAAGTGTATTTTAGGCTATAATATCCATATAAAACCTTAAAATAGGGCCCAAAAGGGGGTCACCCTAGCTGTGAATAATTATTTTCTAAATGTAACTCCACCTAACCCTAGAAAAAGGGTCTTCAATACATGTAAATCTTGATTGCAGCCTTGTTTGGGCCTCAAACCTTAGTCACCAACCTCCAAAAGCAAGTCACTAACCTCTCAATCCAATCACCAAACCATAGGGTGAAGTCACCACCTTTCAAAATTATTAAATTCCTACAATGGTGTCTAAAACACCACAAACTTTCCAATGATATCTAATGCAATCTTTGAATGAAGCCACCTTAGTTAAATGTCGATGGGTTTCATCTTCAACTTCAGCCCCAGTGAAGATTTTCATCTCCAAAGGATGTAATCCAAGTTTTTTCATGTTTAAACTCATAAATTTAATCCATAAACATAACATGCTTTCCAAATTATCCCCCATCCTCTTTAAATATCCTTTCCCCAAAGTGGGATGTTCCACTTGGAAGGAAAATTTAAAATATTCATAAAGGTATTTTCATTTTAAAATAACTTAAGGGCTGAATTTAGCCCATAAACTCAAAAGTGCCCTCCTCAACTCAAAATTAGGACAATTTAACCAAAAATTACCTTTTTACCAAGTGAAGAGGGGGAGTAATGCTCCCTTTATCAATTCCTTTCCCTTAGCCTATAGAAAACACAACAAAATAAGGCTAAGGGTCTTATTTTACTTATTTATAAATGGGGGACATGATAATCCTCCCTTCTCAAAATTGCTTGTCCTCAAGTTATTGAAAATTCCTTTACCTCTGTTTAAACATTTTATCATCCTCTGAAATACCTGGATCCCACTTCAAACTTGGAAATTTTTGACCCCAAAAGTAGCTCTCAACCCCATCAAAAATTATGCCTCTTGGTAGCTCAAAAAATTATTTGATCATCACATGTGAATACTCGATAACACATATATTTTTGAGATGTCATTCATTGATGATGTTGTAAGCTCTTATTTCAAATAGTAATGCCAAGGTGGTTGCCCTGTCACTTTATTTTAGTTGATCCTTGTTTATATCCAATTATATTGAAGAGAGAACTATATTCTAAAACCATTTACCATTGTACCTAAAGTATGAGTGTTGTTCAAGTGTTTTATAAGTGGCATAATAGAAATATATTCCCTTCACCTTATGCCAAATTAAGGGCATGTACCATATAGGTCCCAAGAAGGTGATAGGAAAAGGATAATTCCCTAAAATTATAGCACTATGAGGGATAAAGATGTTTTACATAACAAGGTGATTATTATAAATTTTTGATATAACCTTACCCATTGTAATTAATTCACAAGAGGTAAACATGTTAATCAAAATTAAGGTTCTCCACCTCCCCTTTTTACTCCCTTCTTCTTCCCTATAAATGTGTAGTTCAATTCTCCTTCCTTGCTTGCACCCTTAATCAAAATCTCCTCCCCTTTGGTGGCTAGAAACACATTTGTGTTTGCTCTAGAAGGAATAAAGGGGATTCATATGTTGTACATAATAGCTCCAAGAATATGATAAATACCATCATTCTCAAATCTTGCTTCTAAACTCATAATTGTACAAAATTCATAAGATGGAAGTACTCCTAAAATGATTGAAATTAACACCCCATTTATAATAAATAAAGAACTATTCAAGCATGAAAATTAAATGACATATATATCTAGGTACATGGTGTTTAGTTGGCTAGAAATGTGCATAAATATAGTTCTACATCCTAGAATCATGACATATTATTACAAGAATTCATGCTCTTGAGTTTTTGTTTAAGCCAAGAAACTGAAATTTCCTTTTTAGTTATCATATAGGCATACAAGTGGATGATACTATCATTGGAATTATTATAAAAAATGGTATGATAGTTTCCATTCGAGGTATTTTTGGCTAAACTCAGCCACAAGTGTGAACTAGGTGTGTGTTACAACCCTCTTTTGGCTAAATATTAAACCATTTTTTGCCTAATACTTGATCTCCACTCAATTTTTGGGGAATGACAACTAATGTCCCAAAAAGAATTTTAGTGTTTCTACACTATTGTGTTGGGACCTCCATCATGCTCCTTAAGGATCCTCATGCACATCCCTTCAAGCCAAGTACATTTGTTACAATTTTTTTTGAATAATGGAATTTTAGACATTATTGAAACCTTACCTTCCTTGTATTTCCATTGAGTACTCACCTTCTAAATTCTCATGTGAATACCATCAAATCCTAGGTTGAGGGAATGATTGCCTCTTTTTTCACTCCAAGTGATATTCATTGTATCTTCACCTTCATGCGGATGCACATAATTAAGGCAACCTTGCCATGGTGTATTAAAAAACACCAAACTTGATAATGGTTCATTTTTTTGAATATGTTTCCCTTTGTAACCATTCATCCTAGATGACATGTGAGTACACAACAAATTTTAAATGTTCCCATACCTTGAGCTGCCCTCAAATTATCCATCCTTATAAGATGAAGAGGGTTTGTGACCTCTTCAATATATTCTATCTTGGACCTCAAAAGTGTTCCCTTCAAAGCATGCATTTTTAAGAAGGGGTAAACATACACATCTAGGTACCATTTTCTCAACATAGAATTTGAAAAATTTATCGCACTTACCAAATTGGAGGTGGGTTGAGTTACCACATATTGAGTGGTTATCCAAAATCAGAAAATCCTTCAAGTGCCATCATATATGTTACATTCTACATACTCTCCATGTCCTTTAAAGGGAGTCTATGTATGACAAACTTAGTTGCTATGACAAGCTCAATCACTTCCCTCTCTATAATTTTCATTTCCTTTTAAGGACATTCATATATATAAACTCATTTACAACCTTCTCCCATATCTTAATTATGTTTTTAGCTTCAATCCAATTGATTTATATGGCCCTTACATATTCTTATTGAACCTTTTACTTTGCCATCATGTCCTTAATCAAAGTGCTAATGTGTACCTATGAACCATCCTTCCAAATGGTCCAAACACAACTTCCCATTTTTTTATACTCAAAAAAGATCCTAGGGTTAGTTCATCCTTTTCTATGTTATATCCACTTATGGAAAACTAAAAATTAATGTGAGAAATTTACTTAAGTAAAATCATGAATGTAAAATATGAAAACCATCTTGTAACTGTTGCCTACCATTTATTCCTAATATGAGGGAGATACATTTTAATGGTGATAAAATATCCCTTGAAGGCTGAAAATACAATGTAGAACAAGCTAAAAACATGTGGAATAATAGTTCTAATATTAGAGACAACTCCTGAAATTAATTATGATCCATTTTGTAGTATCCCCTCCTTTACTTCTCCTTCTAAAAACAAATAACTTTTTGTTCTATCCAAATTTATTACCCTCATATAACTTGGCTTACTTATTGGAATGCTCAAAATATGGATAGGGGTTTCTTGGAATAAATCCTTTTTCCACTTGGCACGCTTCATCTTATCCTCATTTTTAGCATGATTCTTATGATGATCAAAACATTGTATGGACATAGTATGATGGTGATGAAATAAATCCTTCCTTTGAATATATACAAATTGATTACCCTTTTCTTTAAATTCCTTTAGGTGTTGTCTTACTTGAATGGCTATCAACTTTTCCTTTTTTTATATTTTCAGCCAATCATCACACCTCCTTTAGGTCCTTATCATTTATTTTGTGATTTATTACAAGGCGCATGGTTTCACTTCAACCCTAGGATCATTAAATTATGCCTTACATATGTAATTTATGCCCTTAATTTTTACTAAACTCTTAGGGCAATCAGCCAATGGCATCTCCTTTTTCAAGATTTCTTCCTTGGCTTCCTCATTCCTTTGCTCTTTTATAGGGTTTTAAATTTTATATCTTGAATTTTCAATTTTATTTTCCTCCACCCCAAAACTTTATACATTCAAATGCATATCTTTCCCTTTGGAGGTCTCTTCATTTTCAATTTGCATGGTAGACTCTGTAGACACCTAAAATTGGCCACTAATATCCTCCAACTAGGATTTTGACCAATTCTTACCAAAGTGCATAATTTGGCTTAAAGACACTAAAACGCATTAAAAGATTTGAAATTTTTATATTCAAGTGCTGATTTTTTCTAGGGTATTATTAAATGGGGCAATGCAATTTATGAAGCAGCTAACTTTGATCAAATCATTTCAAGTCAAAATACCAATTTTGCACCTAGGTGGTCTGGATTGCTCTTTTCTATCAAATATCTTGCATAATACATGTGCCTTTGTTATTTTGTGTTGGAAACATCATAAATGGGATCATGGATCCAATGCATCTGACATCGACTTCCAATTCTAATCCAATCAAATTTTAGACTAATAATAAGACATTCTAATCAATTTGAGTAATTTATGCATAAAATGCTTAATCATGCTTAAGATCTAATTAAACCAAATTAGGGACTAATTAAGAATTCTATGGAAACTTTTTGAATACTTGTTTTTAGAAATGAATATTGAATATCTGCATCATTAGATGACATCATTTCTTAAGAAGACATCCCTAAGCCATAAATGCATAAAAGATCAAGGTTAACCTCTCCCATGCCTCATCAATGCCTCCCATGCCTCTTAAATGCCCCTCTATCCCAAATATTGATGAGCCTATTTATATATTTTTAATTACATAATTATATTAATCCTTAGCCACACATCTCAATCTTGATATGGATGGTTTAGGTTGATTCTAGCCATTTTCCAAAATCTATAAATAGGATGCCTTCACTATTAAATTCGAAACTCTTTTATGCTAAACTTATAATGCCCAAATACATTCAAAAATAATTTTATCTTAGTGTTATAATGCAAAAATATTGAGTTAAATCCAATCCAATCCAAGCCAAAGACATAAGGTGCCAAGGAAATATGGAGGTAGCCAAGCTTCCATTGATGCAGACTTCATGAGCACAAACCGAGAAAGACACTACAACAAGCATTTTGGAGCATCCAAGGAAGGTGAAAGAAGATTTATTTTGTATTTTAGTTGTGTGTTTCATTCATGTTTTGTTAAATAAGATCTTCCTAGTAACTAGGCCTAGAGATGTATGCTAGTTAGTGTGTTTTTGTCAATTTGTTTTCATTTTAGAACTAACATAATACTAACCACCTCTCTTGAGTCAAATTCATAGTTCACATAATGGCACACCCACTGGGACAATATGCATCCCACACATGAAGAATATCATTATGAAACTTTAAAATCTTCATTTGGATTATTAAAACTCTTGAAATTTGATTTTCTAACTTTTTTTTATCATTTTTCTTTGTCACGGGTTTACACAGTCAACCACTGATGGTCAATGCAACCATCAACGATCAGGGAAACCATCGATGGTCAGGTATAACCATCAATGGTCACTGTGTTTTTCTTAAAAACACAAATCTTGAGAGCTAATAGGTCATTTTAAAATGCTTGGTTTGGGGTCATCTAGACTCCATTTTTTATGATTTTTTTTTTAAACCACATGTTTTCTCCTAAATTTTTAGAATTTGATATTAGTTTAAATTTAATTTGCATATATTTTTCTCAAAATTTTTAAAATGTCTTTAAATGTTTTTAATCTAACACATTTTATTTTAAGGTGATGCCTTAAGGGTATATAGGTAAATAGTGGACTTCAAATTTGTTAAAACATGTTATTTAAACCATATTTTGCATGGTTTTAAAATGAACTAGGAACTTTGTTTTAGTACTTAATGAAACATTAATGTGCCTAATATGAATTTTTGATAGTTAGACTTTTAAAGTTACAACTTAAGACCAAGGGTCAAAAGAACACCACTCAATCTTTCAAATTGGTGCTTAAAAATGAACTCATCATTCCAAGTTTTTGCATTCAATAGTTGTTTGAACTAATTTTTTGTTTTTCAAAGAGAGGGATGTCACGTGTATGCTCTTCTATTTGTCCCCTTTAGGGAACCCTTGGAATCAAAATCACCCATCTTTATTACAAAAATCTTAGTCCAAGGCTTAGAAAGAATGTTGTATAAAGCACTCCCCAAAAACTTACAACAGTTTGGGTGACCTTGAAAATGACCTTAAAGTATTTCTTTTTATATCTTTCATTTCATTGCATCTTGGCTTGCGAGGAGGACTTCATCACCTCCTACAGTTCTATAGGGAAACTTTTACCTAGAGTTTTACCTCCCAACACTAACTTCATCCACTCCCACTAAGATCAAAGGTTTGAGTGGTTAAACCACCTTTTAGTGATGGAATTGCATACAGGATGTATCTGCACTTTGTATATTGCACTACACTGAGCAAACAATAGGTTGTAGTATTTGTAAAAAAGGCAAGACTTTTTGGCAATAAGCTAAGTACTGTAGACACTTAATTTTTGCATTTTTCTTTTACATCATGATGTGAAATTTATTATGTAATTGATTCCCATAAAATGATTAAAAACCAATTAGTTTTATTCAACCCCACATTGTCATACCCTTGCTAGGATTTGGATGATTATACTTAGTGTATTTTGATCATTTTTTTTGCTTGGTATGTATTGAGACAAAAACTTGTTTGTTTTCTCATAAAGCATGTTGAAGCCATGTATTTGAGTTGATGAGGATAGCGTTATGCTGTCCAAATCATGTCAAACTATTTTTGACTTTGAGTCTTTTGAAACATAACATAGATCACATCATTCGATCATGCTTACGTCGTTAGGCTGCTCAATTTTTTTTAAGACTAGTTTACTTTGTATCAAAAACCATTTGTTTCAAACCATGTCATGTATACCATTTTCACCTTTGTCTTGTGCCATCATGATATCCAATATTGTCTATCTTGTTTTGTCAAATCCTAGTTTTCAATGTTGAGTTTTCAATTAACCTTTTCAAATTTGCATTCAAACATTGATTGATTTTTGTTTAGGCCTCAATTCATGGGGATGATACACAAGTTTTTCTATTTTGGGTTACATAACTTTGGTTAATTGATTACCCAAATTTAAAAATTATTGATGGTTTGTTTGTTTAAATCCTATCCTCATCATTGTTTATGCTTTTGTTTGGGAGAACAGAACCTTTCCTCAAGATCCTTTTACCTTATGGCTTATGCCAATTGATCATGTTTATGTTTGATTCTATGTATCAGATTTATGTCAAATTTGTTTCCAAACTTATTAGATTAAATAAAAATCACATCATGCCTTTGTTTCAAGTCTAGACTTTGATGTTGTTTGGCCAAAAGTTCTAGCATGGCTTGTTTGAGCCTAGATTTTGACTTTGCATTTGGACAAAAAACCTAGTGACTCTTTTACCTTTCCTAATTTAGACCATGTTTGGAACACTTTAACCTAGACTTTTGACATGTTAGTTTTTATTCAGATGCTTAACCTTTTATGCATATGACATTTGATGTTAGACATTTGACGTTAGACTGTTTTATGCCAAATCTTAACACAAATCATTTTGGAGATATAGCTCTATAATTTTGACCAAGTTAGACCAAATTTGAACCATTTGTCCTTTGGACATAGTTTTTCATAGTTTGTAAAACTCTAAGCCTTTTTGTTTTTAGAGCTATCATCATTTATGTGGATATATCTAGCGACACGTATGGTGGAGTCATGTATAATCCAATTTATGATAGAATGGCTACACAAAATAACTTTTATGACTTTAGTCAAGACTCCAATGATGATAATATGGTTTGTGAGATAGATTTCTATCCACCTCATAATAATCATTCATGGGAACAAAGTCATGAACTAGCTTATGATCCAACTTAAGACCTTGATTGGTATGAAGAGGCTTGTGAAGAGAACTTTGAAGACCGAACTATAGATAATGTTGTTTGGGATACATATTGTTATGTTGTGGAGCCTATTTCTAAATTACAATG
The DNA here is from genome assembly GCA_037957365.1 of Torreya grandis. Classification (NCBI taxonomy): domain Eukaryota; kingdom Viridiplantae; phylum Streptophyta; class Pinopsida; order Cupressales; family Taxaceae; genus Torreya; species Torreya grandis. The sequence continues at coordinate 2,275,693 of JARHVA010002751.1, forward strand.
TATTTTTAAATACTGTACATTTTAAATGTACTGTATAATCTATATGTTTTTCTTGAGTAGGGGTTCAGGGGTGGTAACCCTTAAAAAGTGAGGGTTTGGGGGTGACAGCCTCCGAAAAATGAGGGTTCAGGGTGGTATCCCCCCAAAAATAATTTGAACCCCTTTTAATGGAAAACCATTTTTGGTTTGATTACACCTATGGTTTTGATACCCATTATTTTTTAATACCACTTTGTTGATGTATTATGTATTGATGAATATTTTTTAGGTAATATATCATTAGAACAAGGGTTCAAGATGGATGTATAGAGTGTTTGAATTCAATAGGGTTTGTTGACCATAGCTTCAAACAATATTTCTGAATTGTAAATATGAGAAGACTAATCTGAGAGTGGTTTATACTCTTGTGGTTTGTAATAAAATATGAGTAAGTGTTTCTTAGTGAATGTATCCCACATTAGGTGAACCATGTTATTTCTAGTCTTCTTATTGTGCATTTTTTTTTTCTTTTTTCATCCCTATTTATATCTATTATTGTGAATCTATGAAATCATTTCACATCGATTTATATATTTATTCCTAACAAATGGTATTAGAGCTTTATGTTATATTTGTTGAAGTATTGAATCACAAGAAGGGTTATTAGTTCAAGTGGTAGATATGGTTGATGATCATAGATCAAAGGTTGAAAATTTCAAAGGATATAACTTTGGTTTATGTGTAGATGGAGGATTACCTCTATCAAAAGGATCTCCACGCTCTATTGGGAGGAAAAGTAAAGCAACTAGTGAGTGTGATAGATGAGGCTTGGGAATTTTTTGATAGGAAAGCACTTGTGTCCATTAGGTTATGCCTTACATCTTCAGTAACATTTAATATATCATAGGAGAATACCATAGAAGGTCTCATGAATTCATTAGGGAATTTATATGAGAAACCCTCTACTTTTAATAAAATATTTTTAATGAAAAAGTTATTTAATATGAAGATGTCTGAAAATGGTTCAGTTCTTGATCATCTAAATGAATTCAATATAGTTGTGAGTATGTTGAATTCTATAAAAATATATTTTGATGATGAAGTTAGGGATTTGCTTATTTTGTGTTCCTTACCAGAGAGTTGGAATATCCTAGTAATGGTTGTGAGTAACTTGATCTCTAATAATGCCAAGTTGAAGTTTGAGGATGTCATATGAGTAATCTTTAGCAAGGAAATGTGATGAAAAAGCTATGGGGAGACTTCAAATTTAGGTGATGATTTGGTGGTGGAGATTAGAGGGAGGAAAAATTTTAGAGGAAAAGGAAAATGTGGAAAATCAAATGGTCTTAGAAGGTCAAAATTAAGGGCTAGGATGGTATGCTGGCACTATGGAAAGACTAGGCATGTAAAGAAAGATTATTGGTCTCTTTAGAACAAGAACAAAAATTAGGAAGACACCAAGGAGGTGAATGTATCAACAAGTAATGTTTGTTAGGATGCATTAATTCTCTCCATTAACAATATTATTGAGTCTTGGGTTTTAGATTTAGGGGCTTCTTTTCATGCTACACCATATAGGCATTATTTTATTATGTTCAAGGGAATTTTAGACATGTTTACCTTGGTGATGATGAGCCTTGTAGCATAGTAGGAAAAGGAAGTGTTTATATCAAGATGTATAATGGTAACACTTGGCTACTGAAGGATGTTAGGCATGTGCCTAAGTTGAGATAGAATTTGGTATCTATAGGATAGCTAGACAGTGAAGGTTGTATGGTGACATTTACAGTAGATTCTTGGAAGGTAACCAAGGGTGGTCTTGTGGTAGCAAGAGGTAATAAGGTTGGTACCCTATATTTATCAAGTAGTGTTGATTATTGTAATTTAATTGCTGTAGATGCAATTTTGTGGCATAATAGGCTCAGTCACATGAACTAAAAAGGGTATGCAGATTTTGAAGGATTGGTTGCCTAGATTGAAAAGATCTAATTTAGATTTTTGTGAAGACTGTGTGTATGGAAAATAAAAAAGGGTAAAATTTTTCAAGGTTGGACCTATGAGGAAGGAGAATAAGCTGAATTTAATTCATTCAAATGTATGGGGTCTAACTCAGGTGTCTTCTAGTGGTGGGTCATATTATTATGTCACTTTTATTGATGATGTAACTAGGAAAGTTTGGGTATATAGCATTAGGATAAAATTTGATGTGTTTTATATGTTTAAAATATGGAAATCCTTGGTTGAGAATGAAATAGGTCTCAAGTTAAAATGTTTTAGGTTAGATAATGGTGGGGAATATTGTAGTAATGCATTTTTTGATTATTGTTCAAAGAATGGAATTCATAGATAGAGGATAGTTCCAAGAACTCTATAGTAGAATGGAGTGTTAGAAAGGATGAACATGACTATCATGGAGCATGCTAGGAGCATGAGGTTACATGCAAGACTACCTCTTTAGTTTTAGGCAAAAGTAGTAAACATGGTTGTATATCTAATAAATAGATGTCCTTCATCTATTTTGGATGGAGGCATACCTAAGGAAGCTTAGTCTGGTAAGAAGATTGATTATTTATTTCTTAGAATATTTGGTTGTGAAACCTTTATTCATATTGATAAGGATTATAGGACAAAGTTAGAGGCTAAGTCTAAAAAATACACCTTTATTGGTTATGGTGAGGATGAATTTGGTTTCTGAATTTAGAGTCTTAAGGACAAGAAAAAATTTAGGTCTAGGGATGTTTTATTTAATGAGAAATTCATGTACAAATAAAATTTATAAGATCAAAAAGATGATTATAGAAAAGAGTACACAATACTAGAGGACATTGCAGATGATAAAGTGTCCAAGCAACTAGTTCAGGTACCTACTCCACAAGAACCCCAAACTCATATGGTGAGAAGGTCTTCTAGGGTAAGAAGGGAACCTAAAAAATTTTCTCCATATCTTAATTATTTATTGCTCACTAACAATGGAGAACAAGATTGATTTAAAGAAGCAATGCAGGTAGATGTTAGGAAGAAGTGGGAGTAAGCTATGGATGAGGAGCATCAGTCTCTCATGGAAAATTAGACTGGGGATTTGGTAACCCCACCTAAAGGTAAGAGAGTATTATAGAACAAGTTGGTGTATAGATTTAAATAAGATGATGGAAGAAAGAAAAGGTACAAGGCCCAGTTAGAGGTAAGGGGATTTCCACAGAAGAAGGGAATTGATTTCGATGAGATTTTTTCCCCTGTGGTAAAGATGACTTCTATTAGGATTATTCTTGGGATAGTGGAAGTAGAAGACTTGCACTTAGAGTAGCTAGATGTAAAGATTATGTTCCTTCATGGTGATTTGAAGGAGGAATTTTATATTGAATAGCCATAGGGATATGCAATCATAGGGAAGAAGAACATGTGAAAATTGAAGAAGAGCTTGTATGCCCTAAAACAAGCTCCATGTCAATGGTACATGAAATTTGACAATTTTATGATGGAACAGGGATACTCCAAGTGTCATTCAAACCATTACATATATATCAAGAAATTTGATGATTGTGATTAAATTATCTTTTGTCTGTATGTGGATGATATGTTGGTTGTAGGTAAGAACATGCAAGAAATAAAGGTACTCAAATAATAACTTAGTAATTCCTTTGCTATGAAGGATTTAAGAGAAAAAAAACAAATTATTGGTATGAGAATAACTTGGGATAGGAAGGAATGAAAGCAAAATTTATCCTAGGAAGAGTACATCAAAAAGGTCTTGGAGAGGTTTAGTATGTAGGATGTTAAACTGATTGGGACTCCCTTGGTAGGTCATTTCAAGTTATCAAAGGAGTAGTTTCCCAAGATAGAGGAGGAGAGAATCTAGATGTCACATGTACCATACTCATCAATTGTTTGTAGCTTGATGTATGTTATGGTGTGCACTAGGCCAAATATTTCTCATGCAGTGGGAGCAGTAAGTAGGTACATGAGTGATCTAGGTAGAGAACACTAGAAGGCAATAAAGTGGATCCTTTAGTATTTAAGAGGAATCATGGAGATAATTTTAAGATATGGTGGATTGGACACCACTTTGTATGGTTATGTAGATTTAGACATGGCTAGAGATTTAGACAATAGGAGGAATACAATAGGATATGTATTTACTATAGGTGACACATCGGTGATTTGGATTTCATGACTATAGAAACTTATGGCTTAGTCAACCATAGAGGCTGAGTATGTTGCTACCATAGAGGCAAGCAAAGAAATGATTTGGTTACAACAATTTCTTGAAGATTTAGGGAATAATCAAGAAGATAAGTTATATAGTGATAGTTAGAGTGATATACATCTAACAAAGAACTCTGATTTCCACTCTAGGATGAAGCATATATAGTTAAGGTATCATTTCATTAGGACAAATTTGGAGGAAGAGAAGATGAAGCTGGAAAAGTTTCATACCAGTCAGAATCTTATAGACATGATGACCAAGGTGATCACAAGGGAGAAACTAAAACTATGTTTAGTTTTAGTTGGCCTTCATAATTAGTAGTGAGGATTGAGAATCTTGCTCAAAGAAAATCAGTCTCCAAGTGGGAGATTATTGTGTTGTGGAGCTTATTTCTAAATTACAATGTATTTTTAAATAATGTACATTTTAAATGTATTATACACTTTATATGTTTCTCCTAAATAGAGGTTCAGGGGTGGTAGCCCTTAAAAAGTGGAGGTTCAAGGGAGGCAGCCCCCAAGTGGGGGTTCAGGGGCAGAAACCCCTAACAAATGGGGGTTTGGGGGTGGTAGCCACTGAAAAAAAATTGACCCCTTTTAATGGTGAACCATTTTTGGGTTGATTATGCCCGTGGTTTTGGTACCCATTGTTTTGTAATACTGCTTTGTTGATGTATTATATATTGATGGATATTTTGTAGCTAATACATCATGAGAACAAGGGTTTGAGATGGAAGTATAGAGTGTGTGAATTCAGGGGGGTTTATTTAGCACAACTCCCAATAATATTTGTGCATTGTAATTATGATAAGACTAATTTGAGACTGGTTTGTACTCTTGTGGCTTGTAATAAAATTTGAGAAGTGTTTCTTGGTAGATGTAGCTCACATTAGGTGAAGCATGTTAGATCTAGACTTCTTGTTATATATTTTATTTCTATTCTTTTTGCATCCTTGTTTATATTTATTATATTGATTCTATGAAATTATTCTGCATCAATTTTTGTAGTTATTCCTAAGACATATCCATACCCTATTTATGGTAGTCAGTATATGGAACATATTCAAGAACCAACTTATGATCCAACTCAAGATTGGGATGATAAGGTTTATCATGAGGACTTGGATGCTTTGGCTTGTACAATCAATCAAGTTCTATGACATCCTTTTACTATCTAATCATTAGTTACCCCTAACCCTCCTTTGGATTATATGAGATACCAAGATCCATAATATCTATGGCATACCATTACCATTTTAGGACCTCATCCTTTGGCTTGTGTGAGCAATAAAGATCTATAACACCCCTTCATCATTCCAAGACCTAGTCCTTTGGCTTGTGTGAGAAACCAAGCCCCATACCACCCTATTGTTACCATCTCAGGACTTCATCCTTTGGCTCATGTGAGATATCATACTCCCCAATGCCCTACCATTATCTAACCACAAGCCATTCCTTATCCAATACCAATCCCATCAAACCTCAACCAATCTAATCATTCAAAGACCAAGATGTGTTCAAAACTGATATTTTCCAACTCATTGGAAACCAAGACCAACTAACCCAAGTTTTTTTTTTTGAACCAACCACTTATGATATGTCAACCTATGATGAATCACCCATTGATCCTTTACCTATTATCGAGAAGTCTCACTCTGATGAGCTAGTCTTTATTGAGTCACTTCTTAATGATTATAACTGCCTTTAGGTAAATCATTACCTCAGCCATATGCCTATTTTTTAAGAGCCTCTTATTGACAAGCTAATCTTTAAGGAGATGTCTCTTGATCTTTTTCCCATCGTTGAGGAGTCTCACTTTGATAAACTAGTTTTTATGGAGCCCATCATGCCATCACAAGCCATTACGTGTCCAATACCAAACATTCAATAAAACATCATTATAATAGAGTACCCATCAGATGAAGAATTAGAGTTAGAGTTAGATTTTATTCTTGAACTGATAATAGATTTAGCATTAGAAGCAAAATCAATATCAGTCTTGACATTAGATTTATATTCCCTTGAATCATAATCATATTTAGAAGAAGAATATGTTCATGGTTTTTATAACATTGGTTATGTATGCCCTGTAGATCAATTTGAATACATTTTTGATCCTTTTATAGTTTTTAAGGATGAGTACTTCAGCTTCAACACAAGTTATCCTAGTATCTTCTACAAGGATTGTGCAACCTCTCCCCATTCCACATGCCATTACCATCAACCAACATAGCCATTTTATTGACATTCCATCTCTCATAATTATTGATTGGGATCGATAAAATCATACTTTATTGAATTGCATCCATGGTGACATAGCAGTTAAAAAAGAGTAAAGAGGCCAAGACCACTTTCATGTAGCAGAAGAACACTCTCCAAGTGAAACCTTTTTGAAGGCACTAGGGGATAATAAAATTTCAAACTCGACATCTTTTAGTGAAAATTTTTTAGAAGCACTAGAAGATAATCAAAGTCAAAAGCCATTATTCATTAGTGAAACCTTCATAGAGGTGATATGGGACAATCAAGACTTCATTGATGAAAACATCATTGAGGCACTAATAGATGAACATAAAAGTTTTTCACTGGTTGATGAAGATAAAATCAAAGTATCTTCCAATCTATAGCTTAATCAGATGGTAACTACTCTCAAGACCAAAAAATAGATGAATTTGGTGGTCTTATCAAGAGAATATTTAGAGGTCTTTGGCCCCACCATAACCAAAATTATGTCAAATCTAGCATCAATAACATTACATATGACTGAAAGTCCCAATCTTCATTTATTTCCCAACCATTACCCATTCCATTATCATTTACCATTCCATTTCACAAACAAACCTACCATCTATAAATTATCTAGATTTACTATCCACAACCGTACTTTCCTTTGCATAGGCTACAAAGATAGCATGTCTCAACGTTTAAAGGAATCAGAATCAATGACCAACAAAGATCATAACAACATTCTCAGCATCCAAATCTGCATCAAGTTCTTGATGGAGTATCTATTTAGATGAGGTGTGGTCTATCAATTAACATGATTGATTATTCTATTTATATCATTTACTGATTAGGATGTGCATCTCCACTTCAGTAGGAACAATATAATCATATGTCATTTATCACACCTAGGCCAAAAACATGTACCATACCATTTCATTACTAGTCCATTACCATTGTTACATATCCTTTTTCCATTGTCTCATATCCCAGTTAATCACCTTCTCACTTGGGGGCAACCCTCTTACCATTTTATCCAATCTATCAAAAACCATCATTATCCTAAGCAAGAACATACCATCCTACCATACCATTCCTATCTAGACCAAAGCCTATTTTTAGTTATCCTATCCAATCCTATTTTGATCTTAGTTACTTTGGTTCTTCCTACAATTTTTGTGAGGGGATTCCGATCAAGTTTCAACTCTTATCAAATCTGTGTTTAAATAACAGTCTATGAAAGTAGTGTGACAATTGATCTGTAAATATATCTTTCATTTTTTCATTATATAAATTTTGTTTATGTGAGCCTAATTATAACCAGCTATGAGCAAACTAGTGTCTCACCAGTCTTTCTACTAATTATAACTACCTATGGGCAAATTAGTATCATTGATCTATTCCATTGTATCTTAGTTATAACTGCTTATGGGTAAACTAGGGGAAATATTTTTTTACCATGCATTGCCACATCACCTTGCCATCATTGTTTTCATTTGACTATCCATTTTTCAGATTTAAGAACTTGTTGCGGCCTAATTGGTTTTTTCTTGACTTTTATGTGGATGGAATTACTGACTTGAGGTCATTTTGGGACTATGTAGGTCATGCTCAATTCATGTTGAGGTCACCTCAGTCCCTCTTTCTATATGCTCTCATCATTTTGTGAGAAACCTAAGCCAAATGCTCTCACCATTTTGAGATTAGGTATCTTGTCATTCTCTAATGAGTTGAGATACCTCAAAATGCCAAAAACATTCAAATATTTTCAAAATCCAAAAATGTTTGTCCTATCTAAGCCTAGTCAGTTATCCTTGATCCACCTTACTAGGACATGGTCATGGTTAGGATGTTTTATTTTGATTTTGTTTTTAAGATTTCTATTTATATGTTTATTTCTAGTTATTTTTTTGTTTGTTTTTCTATTTGTTTGCATTTTTTTCACTTGCCTATTTATTTTCTTTCGATGCTATTACCTTGACTTAGTCTATATGTGTTCATTAGGTGATTCCTTGTGCACATTATTCTTGATTCCATCCATATTCATAAATCAACATTATCATCATGGTTTTTATCATTGGTGCATTATTTTTGAGTGCTTATTAGATCGAGAGTCAATCCTTATGCATATTTTGGCCAAATTTTCATGGTGTTCTATCATGATGCCTACTGTCACATGATATAGTAAAAATAGCTTCAAGAAGGTCTATAATTAATGGATCTATAGAATTTTCTCCTTAGCACCTTGGCAAATCCTTCCACCCTTGTCAAATTAACCTATTGACCATTCTATATGTAAAATTTCTAATAAGGATGATCATTTGCTTATTGGTAGGTACAAGTGAGTCATTTCTAATGATCAATCTTATTCTTATATCCATCCCTTTCATCACTCTACATCCTCATATGATTAGTTGTTTGTGACTTCTTTAGGCATTAGACCATCACATCATATTTTCACTTGCTCATATTTAATCTATATTCTAAGTTATATCCTTGAGTTATGCTTGCTAATCAGTCTTAACTGGGACACAATCATATTTATCTAATTCAGATCCTTTTAATGATTATAATTTCCTATGGGCAAATCATTATTTCAACTTTTATTCCTAATAATAACCATTTTTGGGAAAATTGGTATCTTTTTTAAATAATTCATGCAATAATTTTATTCTTTAGATTAATCTCAACCATGGGTTAATTCCACCTTTCTTCTTGCTTCTTTTCAAGGGACCATCCATCAACAAATGTGATGGCCACTACCTCGAGGGGGCATCATCATAGGCTTCCTAAATACCATTTAGAGCTTTGTTCTTCAATCCTCATCTTATTTTTGGCATACAATCCATTTCTAATTATTTGATAAGACATTTCTTTGCTTACAGTTTGCAACATCTTCCTAAATAGGGGTAAACTATAGACACCTAAAACTGGCCACTGATAACCTCTAACCAGGCTTTTGACTAATTCTTACCAAAGTGCATAATTTGGCTTAAAAACACTAAAACACATTAAAAGAGTTTAAATTTTTATATTAAAGTGTTGATTTTTACCAAGGTATTATTAAATGGGGCAATGCAATTTATGAAGCAACTAACTTTGATCAAATCATTTCAAGTCAAAATGCCAATTTTGCACTTGGGTGCTCTAGATTGCTCTTTTTTATCAAATCTCTTTCACAAGACATGTGCCTTTATTATTTGGTGTTGGAAACATCCTAAATGGAATAATGGATCCAATGCATTTGACATCGACTTCTAATTCCAATCTATCAAAATTTGGACCAATAACAAGACATTTTAATCAAATAAAGTAATTTATGCATAAAATGCTTAATCATACTAAAGAAATAATTAAACCAAATTAGGGCTTAATTAAGAATTCCATGGAAACTTGTTGAATACTTTTTTTTATAAATGAATATTTAATATTTACATCATCAAGTGACATCATTTCTTGGGAAGACATCCCTAGGCCATAAATGCATAAAATATCAAGGTTAATCCCTCCCATGCCTCATCAATGCCTCCCATACCTCTTAAATACCCCCTTATCCCAAATATTAATGAGCCTATTTATGGATTTTTAATTTCATAATTTTATTAATCTTTAGCCACACATCTCAATCTTGAGATGGATGGTTCAGGTTGATTTTAGCCATTTTCTAAAATCTATAAATAGGAGGCCTTGCCTATTGAATTCGAAGCTCTTTTATGCCAAACTTATAATACCCAAATGCATTCAAAAATCATTACATCTATTTTTATAATTCCAAAATATTGAGCCAAAGAAATAAGGTGTTAAAGAGAGATGAAGGTAGCCAAGCTTCCATTAATGCAGACTTTATGAGCATAAATTGAGCAAGCCACTACAACAAGCATTTTGGAGCATCCAAGGAAGGTGAAAGAAGGTTTCTTTTGCATTTCAATTATGTGTTTCATTAATGTTTGTTTAACTAATCTCTCCCTAGTAACTAGGCCTAGAGATGTATGCTAGTTAGTGTGTTTTTATCAATTTATTTTCATTTTGGAATTAACATAATATTAACCACCTTTCTTGAGTCAAAATCCTAGTCTACAGATTCTTCTATGGGCAGCTTGATCTTTTGTGGTGATGAAATATTCATCATTTTTTTTGGTATTTTTTATTCTTCTAATGGAGACTATGGAGATTTAAGGATTACCCTACAAACTTCATCCATGCCTTGGGGCCCATTACCCTTAGTTCCTTTTGAGATTCTTACATGGATTGAAACATCTCTTCCATGGCTTCTTGTGTTGTCTTCATCTTTCTATCACTGCCCTACATGAAGAAGAGTTTACAAGCAACTTACTTCCCGTAGCTAGCCAAAAAATGGCTATAATACCATTGTAATGTCCCTTTCTAAGTAAAATTATGCAAAACTTGAATGAACAACAAACTCTAAACAAAAATTGTGTTTTTGATTTTTCACCCTCAAACCTTGACACCAAAAATGCAAATTTATGAACTAAATATTCAAACCCTAACCAATAATTTTATGAATGTTAAAAATGAATATTTAGGGATCCAATGCCAATAAAATAATACCAAATAGGCACCAATTTATTCTAAAAATTATAGAAACATAAATGTCTTGTTTTTGTTAATTTTTCTAGATCACATGGCTAGAAAATTATATTAAAAATAAAAATAGAACATCAAAATATTTATGAAATTTTACAAAGTGTATTTTAGGATGGAATAACCCTCAAAACAATCCCTAAAAGGGGGTTTCCCTAGCTAGGAATAATTACTTTTTGAATTAACCCCATGCATCCCTATAAAAGGGGTCTTTAATACTTGTAAATATTGATTGCTACCTTGTTTGGGCCTCAAACCTTAGTCACCAACCTCTCAATATAATCACCAAACCTTAGGGTGAAGTTGCCACCTTTCAAAATGATGAAAATCCTACAATGGTGTCTAAAACACCATAAATTGTCTAATGATATCTGATACAACCTCCAAATGAAGTTGCCCTAGTTGAGTGTTGAAGGGTTTTATCCTCAACTCCAGTCCCAATGAAGGTTTTCATCTCCAAAGGGTGTAAGCCAATAATTTTCATGCTCAAACTCATAAATTTAATCCATATACATAACATGTTTTTCAAATTATCCCCCATCCTTTGTAATATATCCTTTCGCCAAAGTGGGATGATCCACTTGGAGGTAAATTTAGAATATTCATAAAGGTATTTTCCTTTTAAAATCACTTAAGGGATAAATTTATCCCATTAACTCAAAAATTCCCCTCCTCAACTTAAAATTAGAAATTAACCAAAAAGCACCTTTTTACCATGAAGAGGGGGAGTAGTGTTCCCTTTGTCAATTCCTTTCCCTTATCCTATAGTAAACCCAACAAAATAAGGCCAAGGGTCTTATTTTGCTTATTTCCAAAAAGGGGGACATGACATATTTTGTTGTATACACATTACTTCTTACATTTTTGTAAATAATCTTATATTAGGGTAAATCAAGAAAAAAAATTGGTCTGATCTTTTTTATGATTGTCTTACATGTCTAATGATTTTTTGCTTTGATTGAAGACTTAGTTACAATCTATTTTTTGGAATGATTTTTATAAGTAAATTATTTTGAAGGAATAATTTATTCTAGAAACTCTTATTGCATGGTAAAAAGGGTTTGTTATAACTATTGGAATTTATAGTCCTTTCTTTGTGAAAATGGTAGATGGTTCACTCTCAATTCATTGAAAACTGTATGCTGATTTGACTCCCCAAGTTATGAATTATCATTGGAAAATATTTCTTTATTTTCATCCCTATTACTACATTTCATATTATTTTATTCCATGAAAAATGAGTGAGCAAAGTAATAGAGGGTTTCATGATATTAACCCTTATATATGAACATGAGCATGATATTTGGAATCGTATGTAAATTTAAGTGATTGCCATATCAGTTGTGTGGTTATATTATGGATTTGGTTATGGGAATTTTCATGTTAATTAATATTATTTAAAATATTTCCTTACATAAGAATGTGATTAGAGAAGAAGCTAGAATGAAATGGTTAATTTTTTTGTGTTTAAAAGTATTCTAAGCAAACATATTTTATTTTAGTATAGATGTTCTGACATGAAATAATAGTGTGATTACTTTAAGTACTAATTGTATATATAACACATATTTTTTCTATCATTTCAACTTTGTGAATGATTTATGTTTTGGTCTATGGTTGAGTTCTATTAAAATTATCTCTTGTTGGTAATAATTAATGTACAAAAATTATATTTAGGACTAAAAGGAATAATGCAAGGTCTAATGTTGTTTTGTATTCATTTAATTCAATTCTAACTTGACACCTTACTAGAAAATAAACATGGAAACCTTAGTATATTATTCATTATAATGAATTAGCATGGCAGTTTCCCTTATATATTATCTTGGTAGTGGGAGTTGGTTTTATGAAATCTTTGGCATCAACACATTTTTGCAATTGATAGTTCTATGGAAATTAACCTAGATGTATTTTCCCAACCCTATAGTATACTATATAAAACTTTATAACAATGACAACAACAAACTTAGAATTTTGGAGTTGTCATTTTTTGCCTTGAGTAGGGATGATCCTAGATTGAACTGGTCTAGGGGATGCCTAGTTGTTATAACCATTGAAATTTATTAATAATATTAATGTTAGTGATTAAGACCCTTTATTACATGTTTCCAACCCATAGTAGAACCATTCTAGGTAGCCCTTTAGTTACACCTTGTCTAGGATCTTAAAAAAGTGAACTGGCTTACAATTAATTAATATGACTCTAGTGACCTGGTGCAATCTAGAACACGACTTGATTGCCTAATAGTATGTTTTGTACTATTGTTTCAATCTCCTTGGACATTTTTGGAATAAATATGATTATTGTAATAGGATATTTCATAGGCCAATTTCTTTTTGGTACTTTGTGCTATCTAATTGAGTAACCCAACTTGAATTGTTACCTTGAGAAAGACTTTGACTTAAGGCATGTTATTTTACATTTATATATCCTCATAACTTCACTATACTATAGTGGTAATATAAATCCTAAACCTTTTCCTTGCCCCTACATAAATAGCGTTCTGATGGAAGGAGATCTCATTGAGGTTATTAGATACTTCACTCTAATTTTTATGATTCTTAAGCTGACTCAACCAAGCCATGATATTATCCTCTACTTAATGTTAATTATTCTAGGGTGAATATAACCATCCATATTATATATAAGTAGCATAAGTGAAAACATATTTGTTTTTTATTTTAGACTGAACTAATTTGATTTTAAGTGCATATCTAGACAAATTATAGAGATAATGGTTCTTAACCTTTGATGATTTTGATCTTTATTGTTGGTTTGAACATATTGTGGCTCCAAATTACTAAATATATTTACTTGTTGAGTCTACTTGAGACTAAAACTATTATTTTTATTTAGGATCTTTTATACCTGGTCTTCATGTACTTGGGATGTTTGAAATAAGTAATTCTTAGTATAGTTAATAAGGGATTATGGTGACTAATATTAGGATAGTCATACTCTTAGTACATACCTACATTTCTATTGTTGATAATAATTTAATAATTATACTTTTTTTGGTGCTTGGTTGGCTTCTAAAACTATGGAAACTTAGTGGAAATATAAACTATCTATACAAATAGGTCTTCATGATCAGATATCAATTAAATATGATGGAAAAAATTAATATGCTTACATTGATACTCAACTTTTGTGTTTTTATTTGATAAAATTATTGAATGTATGGTATAAAGGGACTCATACTTAGTTACGATGATGGTCACAGTCATAATGGAGTTGGTCTCTATCTTTTTACTTAACATTTTGGTTTGAATTAGAAGCAAATGGAAATAAAGGCATGTCATTGGTAGTTTTTTTAAAAATACATATGTTCTAGGGTGATAGTTAATGTTCATTAATTTTTTTGCATTTAATGGAAAATTGATCCTATGGTGGAGCCCCTTATTTCCTAGTGTTGGTTTATGTAAATCAAAATATATACTAAGTAGGCTAACATAGTCGTACATAGATCATAAGTAGGATATCATAGTTGTACATAAATAGGAAGATTAAAATTAACTTTTGAATAATGTAATCTAGTTCACTTGATTATGGATGCAACATTAGCCAGGATAAATGATGTAAAGGATTAATTAAGTTGCAACATCAATTGGTAATAACATATTTTACTTTATATAATTAGTTTGACTATTGTGAAGTGAATCTATCAGTTTATCACTTGTATTTTCAAATAAAATATAGTTAAATTCTTAGAGAATATGAAAATAAGACCACACAAAAATGAATAAGTGAGAAATAAAACACTTTTTTTAATAAAATGCTAATTTGAACCAGTGGTCCATATCCACAAAATGTACTAAAAACATTTTAATAATAAGATTTTTACAAAAATTAGGTGTGCACATAATGTCCATAATTTAATGTGTATATCTGAGGTGATTTCATCCAATATCAAAGTGAAAAAAAATGAACCCCATACCTTGACTTATCAAGGGAACGATGGATGAAATGCTTGAGTAAAATTTCTTACACATTTGATTGTTTCACAAAAAATTGGTATACTTTTAAGTAATGGTTATTTTCCCATAGATAATCAATGTGAATATAGTAATTTTGAAAACAAAAATAAAAAAATGAACATATGAATGAATACACATCTTTCTATGTGAACCATGTTTCCATAACTAGTAAGAAACACCTTATAGCACTCATTTTAATTAATTTTTTTACAGTAAGTTATAACAAATGTACTATGTTTCCTTATCAAGGAAATAGAAAAATGTTGTCTATAAATTTATATCTCCTTCACTTCAATAAATGTTGTTTAAATTCACTAAGTTTTCTCAATCTTGTAACATTGTTTTTCCAATGTTTGAAAAATATTTTGCTCAATTTTGCTTAGTTTTGTAAAATCTACAAATGTTTGGATATATGCCCCTTTTAAGGTGATGGATTTTAATATATGATCACTAATATGAAAATAAAGAGTTAAATACATTACATGTCATTACAAATATATAGACAAAGATTGATAAAATCCTTTGAAAAATCATAAAAAACACATGTATGTAATTATTTTAAAATATCATCTTGTATGCTCATCAGTAAGGTATAACTCAAATAAGTATGAAGGTTGAAAGTGAAGTTAAAACATATTCCCCACTATGGATAGTAGGAGAGATGGAAAAATTATAAGTCCATGTTAAACCATGATGGAAACATAGCATCATGCAAAGCTCAATAGGTGTGTCTATCCTTATATGAGGATGAAATAGTGGGGAAAACAATTTGCCCTTATGAATGATATATATACATATAATATATATAGTAATAATTAAATTTACAATGCCCCTAATGGTGAGGCTAATCAAGGCCAATTGACATGCCCCTGATATGTTAAAATATAGCAATAGGTGTATCATATGTGAAAACCAATCATGTGAATAGAAGCATGTAGGATAATTTCATGTCCTAATCTATAAGAAATATAAGATTTCTAGACACAAGGGTGTGAATGTATCCATTAATAAATGATGAGAAAAGCTCAAGGATAAAATACATGGCCACCATTCCCCCAAATGTAATCATGGTGAAGTAGATAGGTTTAATTCCCCAAAATGGAAAGGTAGAGATATATGTCATCAATGAAGCTCATAAAATATGTGTGGGTTTAATGCCTCTATAGGTAGTATGAAATTATTATAGCAACAAAAGTGTTAAAACAATAGGATGTCCTTATCAACATAATATATATAGATTTAATAACTTATGAGGAACATGCATGTATGATACATCTAATAACAAATTCAAATATCATGTAAAGAAATGATGCAAGACCATGTACCAGATTTCACTACAAAAACAAAGGGACCTAGCCAATTTGGTTTGAATTTTATTTTATTTTCATTGTCTACATTTATATTCTTTTATTTTTATTTTAGTACTAAGTCACCGATATGCTTGATTTAATTTTTTGGCTATAAAATATTTTTAGGTAATTTTGATAAAATTGTAAGTGCTCAAGATCATGATCATGTATACATGTTTTTGTCTAGTATTTACAATTGGTTTAAACATTTTTATCTATATTATTCATCATCGATAAGTCTTTAAGAGTTACACAAATACAAAGAATCTCAAGTTTGAGAGGAATCACTGTCTATGCACCATACACAAGAGAATAAGGGGTTGACCTCATCACTATCATAACACTCATATGACAAGACCATAAGGCATAAATAAACTAATTATGCCAATATTATCCATGTTTAACAATAGTATTACTTAATATGTTCACAATCGCATTATTTGTTGCTTCAACTTGACAATTACACTATGGCTAATGAGTAGAAAATGTAGGTTGAATCTTACACTTAGAACAAAATTTATTTAATATCATATTCTTGAATGATGAATCATTGCCTATAATGATTTCAAATGGGATTTTGAATCTAGAAATGATATGTGTCAGTAGAAATATAAAGATGTCACCACCCATGGTAGATTCTAAAGGAATGGACTTAGTCCATTTGATAAAATATTTAATACTTATAATAATGAACATTTGACCATTGATGATAGTGGATTTTATTATATAACTAGATCAAAACCCCAAACATAAAATGGCTAACGTGATATAATGGGTTGTAATTATTGAAATGATGTTTGTGTTAAATTACTATGTTGTTATCATTGCTCACAATGTTTTTCATATTATAGATATTATGTTGTTTTATAGAAGGCCAATAATAACCCAATGGTAATAAATTATATCATTTCTTTTCAACTGAAATGGCCAAAAAAATCTCTATCATGAACCTCTCATAAGGAAATTTTAAATTTTTCACACCCAAGGCATCTAAGCAATAGACTATTGAAGGATTTATTGAAAAGAGAACCACCAATGATGACATATTTAATGGTATCTCTTCTCAATTCATTTTGTCATTTTTTTTTGAAAAAAATATAGGAATAGTCTCATTTGATAAAAAGTTATAAATGTTAGCATACCACTCTAGGATGTTGTCATTATTAGTAGCAAATACATTTAACTCATCTAGTGTTGGTAGTGAAATAGTCATATGTTGTAATCTATTGATAGTAAGTATGGCATGATCAAATTTAATATCAATAGGAACAAGTGAAGTGAAATTAGTCATAGCATCATGGAAATTGTTTCTTCTAAGAACGTTGTTGATCTCAAAGTCATTAAAGCAAGTAATAAATCTATGGAGTAAATATTGATACAACATTAGTTTCTCTTCCTTGTTTTGGTAAGCACTTATGACTTGATTGAGGATAGGTTGATAATCACCAAAGGATTTTATGGATTTGATATGTAAAAATGAGAGAAGTGTAAACATAAAATCAAAGACTCATATTTTATTATATTATTAGTGTATGTAAAGTTTAACCCATATGTTAATGACATAGTTTGACCCTATGGTGTCACTAATACAATTTCGATCCCAACACCTAAAGCACATTTGGGAACATTAATGTAAATGATCCAATTATTATTGGTATACATAACAAACTCTTCTCAAAAATTATCATTCATGGAAGTAATAAATATTGAATGAACCATGGTGAGGTGATCAACAATAAATTTCCATTTCACCTATTTTTTTTTATATAAACTTCAAATTAAACTCTATGAGTAACATGACCTACTTTTTTATGCATCCATATACGTAAGGATTAAACATAATGAACCCGATGTTAGAAAAAATGAGTCTCAATATTAAACATGTAATCTCTACCTTTATGTGTAGTGAACATGATAGTGTAGAAAAATTGAGTTATATTTTCACTCATAATTGACCAATGTGTGATTGATGTAATAAATAACTCTCTATGTGCATCATCACATTATGATAAAAAGTTTACCAAGGCATGTCCAATGGAATATATGTATATTAATAATGGTTTATTAGTGATAAGTGACATCATGATTTGTGGATTGGCTAGATAGGCTTTGATTTCATTGAAATCCCTTTGACAGTGTTTATCCCATTCAAATTTTGTGTTTTACATAAAATAATGTAAAATGGTTGGATTTTTTCTACTAACTGAGCTATGAACCACTAAATGGTCTAAATTAAATATATGTAATACCATATTGTGATGTAATCATTATTTTAGTGCGATGGATGGAGGCATATCAAAGATGAATTTTAATATCTTAGGATCAACCTTAATACCACATTAAGAGATTGTAAAAGCCAATAAATTTATAGATGTAATACCAAATAGACATTTATTAGGATTTTATTATATTTATTTATAAGTATTTAACATTGTATTTATGCTTATTTAATTTTCTTATAATATTGTCAAATTAATCCTAAAAACTTTCATGCATGTAATAGTGAAATATGTGTGTCATAGCCCTTTGATAAGTATCATGAACATTTTAAAGTCTCAAATCCATAAGAACATAATAAATGTGCCCGGTCTAACTAGATTTATTTTAATTTAATTATAGCTAATAAATACATCCATGAAGGAGAACATCTCATTCCCAATTGAAGAATAAATAATCATATCAACATTTTGTAGATGAAAGTCATCCTTAACTCTCATTACCTTTAGTGGTCTCCCACATTGAATTTTTCACAATGTTCCCTTTGCCTTGGTCCCTTGGATCAAGAGCTTAAGGTTGTTCAAAAAATGTGTGAAAATATTGGGGATTTATTCTATAAAGTAAGTTGCTCTTGGATTCCTTGGCATTTGGTTTAGAATGCAATTTAACTTAAATAATGTAGTTATTGAATCTATTACTAAAATTCAAGGCTTCATACATGATAAGTGTCTTTATAATATTATAATTAACTCCCTTACTCCCTGGTGGAAGGATTGTCACTAGCTAATGACCACTCATTTTAATCTTTATATTATACATCTGGGGTATAATATTTTATCTCCCCAACATATTCAAGATGATACTCTAAATCACCAATGGAACCTTCAATCTAGTCATGTGGTCTAGTTCAGAAGATTTACCACCATTTGGGTTACTCCCATTGAGCCCAAAAAGGCTCATGCCTTTCGGTGTATTATTTATCAAGGTTTTCATGTTGGTGACTATATTAAGCCCATGGGGGTTTCAAATCCCATTTTCCTAGCTTACCATCAACTTGAGATAATTAAGCATCTTTGTTGGTTCTACTCCCATGCCCAGTTTGCATGACATTAGATTCACACCCTTTTCAACCTGTCAAGCCATAGTTTTTTATGTGGAATAAGGATTTATTATGGGAATTTTCCTTTCTTCCTACAATATATAATATATTTTGGTAGATTTATGTGTTGATATTCTTTTTTAAATATGGAAAGATAGAAATTATGCTTATTTTAATCATGAGGAAATTGAATGCAATTTTTTGTTACTAATAAAGTTACTATTATTTATAATGATATTATCTAGATTCAGAGTCATACTGATAAAGTTAAGTTGGAACTTAATCATCTCCAATGTTTACTTGATCACTAAGAGAATGCCCCATGTGTAGTTAGTCGTGAGCCTCCAAGTTTCCATGTCTCTAATTTCCCCCTCATGGGTGGAGGCATGGTATGTGCCAACAATGTTTTAGTAATAGACATAGGATCATCTCTCTTTATCATTCACCCCCTTGTTAGTCATACCCTCAACATGATTGGTCTCATGGATCTAATAGATGAGGAGGTGGTGAAAGGGACTAGGACCCTCCTCTATAAGACAAGTATCCATGCATGGTTCTTATTATCTAACTCAATAGGAAAAATGAGTAAAATGATAATCTATAGCAGTATAATGGGAAGGATCCTTTACCTATGGATGAAAACCCTCCTGCTCAAGGGGGATGGGGAGACAAGATGCAGGATCTACCTCTTCCACCACCCCCTTTGGCCACCATGTTCATTGTTATTGCTTAATTTTTTTTCTTTGTTGTTTGTGTTATTATGTGTGTATTTTATGATTGATACACACTTATGTCAATTTTATGTGAATTTTTTTGTGTGGTCATTATTGAACCTCTTCTAGAATTATTGATTTCTCAAAGGTTTCTTACCTTGTATGACTTTACTCATGGGGTGTGACCTTTTCTACCCATTTTTTATATGACTAACATTATACCATTATTTGTTTATATTAATATGAGTATGCTCTTTAATAAAAAAAATCATACTTGGGACAAGCCTTATCCAAATCTATAAAGTCATTGTAAATGCATATGTGTTCATCAAGTTTTACATCTAAGATGATGTTTGATATCCAAGGTCATTCAGAAGTATTTGGTCCTATATATCTTACCATACTTTATTGTATTGTTGCATAACCATCCTTGATATAAATTTAGTGGAATTGGCATTAGGATCCTCACCTATGTGCCAATTTTTAATATCTAATTCCACTTCTGCATTACCACACAACTACTACAATGTTAGTATGATAGAACTCAACTCTTCAATAATGATAATTAGTGATTTTATAACATCCATCAATTATGAAGTGATTATTACCAATTCTCATAGCGGTTGAACCAATTATTCATATTCATCCATTGTATATTAATTCATACTTTCATTCTTTGTAAAATTTTATGGATATGTAGACAAGAATGAAGTTAGGAAGTACATAGACACCATACATTTGATTTCTAATACACTGTATAAAAATTAGCATAATATAAATTTGTTATTACATATCTATATTGGTGGTCACCTTCTTCTTTGATTTTCTTATTATTTAGTGCATTGCATTTTCATATCATTTATCATTTAAAAATTTACTTCTATTCATAACCCTCTTAGATCCACATAATTAGGTAATACACTAGGTCTCCTCCTAGGTCCCCAGATCAATGGTATCAGAGCTTACACACCATATAATTTTCAAGTGGTATCATGGTGTATCTAAAATTTGTATATATTTATATGCCTTCTCATACATGGTCTAAATACATGAAGTTAGTGCTCGAGACTCTTGATCCTTTAGCATACCTTCCTTCACATCCTCAAATGGGAGATAAATCACTAATGATGCTAACTTCATAAATTTTCAATAAAATGATAGAGGATGCTTTGTAGAGACAAATTAAAAACTTATAATAATGTCATGTATGTGAATGAACATGTATTATTGATCATTTCTTGATACTTCTTAAGCAATAGATTCCTTCCAACACCTCTCAATCTCATCAATTATTTCATGTTCAAATTCCATAGAAGGTACAAGTCAATCTAGGCATCCCTATGTTTGAAGGAAAAATAAATGTAGAAGCACTAGATAACTAGCTTAACTTATAATGTTCATACTATGTAGTTAATTAATTCTATGGCAAATAAAATATTACATTTACTCTTCTAAAACATTCTTTATTAGTAAATAAAAGGTGGGAAAACTACTAAACTTCACATGAAAATTGTTAAAATGAAGTTATCTCTAATACCCTTGTATAAACTCTCAAATATGGATCAATGCTCAACTAATATACTTCATCATTGATAATGGAAGTAAGAATAACCTAATTTATCCGAAAATAATTCATAAATTGAACTTTTTGTTGACATCTCACACATAAACATACTCTATGGATGATTCAAAGTGGGATCCGATAAATGTGTCAATAAATAGTGTCAATTGGTGTATAACATCAAAACTTTTTAAGATACAATCATTTGTGAGATCATTCCAATAGAGGTATGTGATGTTGTACTTGGCCAACTATATCTTTACCATCAACATTTATTATATGAGGCAAACCCAAGAAATGTTGTCCTAGATGTCGGTGACAAAAGATACTACAAATCAGAAGTAGTCCATAAGTTATCACTCATTAACACCAAGTAGTGGCAGAAGCTAGTCATGTCTAGTAATAAGTTTTCTACTTTTTATAGTAAGATATGAACATAAGCCAATTCATATTTAATTCCTTCAATATTAGTAGCAAAAACTTTAGAGTTGAAACACAAGTTGTAAGATTACAAAGATATATTCAGTCACCAAAGGAAGTGCCTATGTACTATGTAATGAAGCATACTATTGATTTGATCCCTAGATTACCTATATCTAATGATTATTTATAATTCATATAAATTCTAGAGAATGAACAAATAAAGTGGAAAATTCATGAAATTATGGATAAAGGACATATCAAGTCCAACTCATCACCTTGTGGCATTCCAATTATTCTTGCACAAAATAAATAAGACATATAGAGGTTGTGCATCTATTAAAAATCTCTCAAAAATACCATAGTGAAGAACTATTATCCTCTTCCAAGTATTAAGGACCTACTAGACTAGCTTCATAGTGAAAAATACTTTACCAAAATTGATCTTAATTTTGGGCATCATCATATTCCTATTAAACCTAAAAATGTATGGAAAATAGCCTTTAAGTTCAAATAAGGTTTTTTACAATGGTTAGTTAGGCCCTTTAGTTTGACCAAAGTACCAGCTATAGTCATGAGGATGATGAATGGCATTATTAGGCCATTCACTACTTCATTTGTTGTAGTCTACCTTGACATCATCCTAATCTTAAATGTAGCATGGGATGAACATCTATTCCGTATTAAAGTAATTGTTTGAAACTTTAAGTAAACACAAACTATATGCAAATAAGTAAAAATGTTCATTTTCTATGCAAGAGACTTGGGATACATGGTAGATTCATGAGGAGTGCATGTCAACCCAACTAATATTCAAGTCATCCAAGAATGGATAAAACCAAATAATCTCATAGATCTTCATAGTTTCTTGAGATTATAAAACTTCTACATGATATTTGTATTTGGTTTTTCTCATGAGACTTGGCCCCTTAACCAAGTTACCAAAGGTGTTGCTAAAGAAAAGTTCATATAGGAAGCCACACAACAGAAAGCATTCAGAGAATTAAAATGAATAATTTGTTCCATGTCGGTACTTACATTACCAAACCTTCAATAGCTATTTGAGATTGAGCGAAACACCTCTGAATTTGTACTTGGATAAATCCTCAATTAATATGGGCATATGATTGCTTACCATAATGAAACATTCACTACATTGGTAAGAAACTACCCAACCTATGATTGCAAATTTTATGCTACTATTCAAGCATGTAAGGATTGGAAACATTATATTTTGGGAAAGGAGACTATGATCCACATAGATCACAAGTCTATTCATTTATTACAAACTTATAGCAAGTTACAACAAGAGTGACATCAAAAATGGTCTTCTTATTTTCAACAACTCCATATAAACACCAAGCATAAAAAGGGAAGTGTCAATCAAGTCATAGATTGTTAGAGTCATATTCCAATCCAAGATATCATTTCTAAAATTTATGCATTTCAACATGAAGTCAATTCATGGTTAAAATTTTATCCATATGACATATATTTTGTAGACATCTATTAGAATTTACTTTGTCGTAATTTAATTCTAGATTTCTACTTGTAGCATGGACTCTTATATTGCCTTGGGCACTTTTGCATTCTACATGAGGCATAGAGATTAAAATTAATTTAGGAAGCTCATTTCACTAAAATTGTAGCTCATTTTGGAGTTGAAAATAATCTTGAGGTGTTGTACAAGTACTTCTTTTGGCCACATCTTAGATTTGATGTATCCAAATACATCAAGTCTTGTATCACATATGCAATTTCCAAGATGGTTAACAAGAATAAAGGATTATACACACCTCTACTAGTTCTAACGATACTATGGAAATCCATTTACAATGATTTTCTCTTAGGATTCCCTACTATCAATTATGGTAATGATTGTGTTTATGTAGTAATTGATAGATTCTCAAAGTGGAAATTCTTATACCTTATAAGTAAGAAATATCAGCTCTATAAATAGCTAAAATGTAATTTCAATGTGTCTAGATAAATTTTCAAATCTTAGAGACTATCCTATTTAATATGGAATCAAGGTTCTTAAGAAATTTATTAAAATCACTTTGGTCTATGCTAGACACAAAGTTGAACAAATCAATCACCTTTCATCCATAGACTAATGGATAAATGAAAGTGGTAGATAGGATGATGGTACACCTACTGAGAGTGTAATAAAACTAAAAGAATCAATGCACTTGGGATGAAATTCTACCTTTCATTTATCACAACTATAATATATCTTTGCACAACTCTACTATACATAACCCTTTTCATTTTTACTTAGGTTTCTAACCTTTGGCACACATCAACATATCTTATCATATTACACCATCAACAAAAACAACTCCTTTGGCTCAAAAGGGATTTGGAAAAGTTATTTAATTAATTGATCATTCAACAATAGGTGAAAATTATTTTGCAATAGGCTAATGTGAAATACAAGAAACACCATGACAAGCATCAAACACCGTACACATTTCAGGTTGGTGATCAAGTTTGGCTACACATAAAAAAAGAAATATTGACATGACCTTACAAAAATATACATTCAGTTTGGTACAGGCCCTATACCATCACCAAGCAATTAGGAGATAAAAATTTTGAGCTTAATCTTTCATCTTACCTTGGTTTACATCTATTCTTCAATGCAAAATTATTGCACCATTAGTTTATACCCATGTTTGATAATTCATATACTATAGAGGCTCTTCAATATATAAAGATCAATCTAGATTGTAACATCTCAAAAGAGTCAAATCAAGTCATTGATGCTTGAGTCAAATGAACATGTCAACAAGATATCTCTCTCTTCTGAATCATCAAAATAGGTCAAGTGTCATCCCAAGGAAAATAGTTTATAGAAGTTCAAGTTTAAAATTTATTTCCATATAAATTACCACAACTTCATGTAATGGATCCATTGATCTTCAAGGAGGGGTGACTAATCTAGGAGGATCTAGGTATATATATCTTAGTGTAGTTCATTATTGTTACATATTTATCCTTGTGATAATATCATTAGCATTGGCATTAGGTTCCACACCTACATTCTAATTTTTAATATAAAATTACACTTATGCATTAATACATAGCTCCTATTGTGAAAGTATTATAGAACTCATCATATCAATCTTGATAATTAATTATGTCACAACATTTATCATTTATGAAGTGATTGTTACAAACTCTCATAAAGGTTTAACGGATGTTTCTTCTTTCTCCATTGTATATTAATGTACACTTCCATTATTGTAAAAGGTTATGGAGACATAAATAAGAATGAATTTATGAAGTACATAGACATTAGGCATATAATCTCTTAATATTATACAAAACTTAGAATAATACAATTTTCCTATTATAGTTCTATATTGGTGGTCACCTTATTTTTTGATTTCCTTGTTCTTCAGTGCATTACATTTTCATATCCACTATCATTAATAGATTTGATTTTGTTTATAATCTTCTTAAATATGTTTAAGTAAGTTATCCATTAGGTATTGATGAGGGTTGTCAATCCCCTTCATTTAATAATGTCAACCAAGGGCTAGTGTCTGAAGGTTGTATGCAATAGGAGAAATAGATATTTGTCAAATGGTTCCTTCTATCACAATCCACACTTGTAGGAACTAAAAATCACACTTGAAAAAATTAAACCACATATGCATGTAATTAAAGCACACTTTCAGAAAGTAAATTGTTGAATTGAAAATATATGATAAACAAATAAAACACTTGCATGTTCATAATACACTATATGAAAATAAATGTTTACAGCAACAAAGAAATAAAATTATAATTTACAACAAAATTATAATTATAGAAAAAATAAATAAATAAAAATACATTGATTCGTCTTCCTTGGAATGAGTGGCCAACTCATTCCTCGAAAGAGGATTTATTCAAAACACAAACTTTAGAATAGACTACTCAAAATAAATAAAAGAAAAGCATATTGATTTATTTCATTCAGGTGTGGGAGGTTGCATTTATTATTTCATGCTTCTAACCAACACCTTATTTAAAAGTAACAACCTAGATATTCTATCCTATCTCAATCTCCACAAAATATGGAGAGAGATATTTATTATAAGAATGAAATATATTACAACATAATCTCAATATCCACCAAATATGGAGAGATTTATTTATTGGAATGAAATTACTTAAATATATATTGGGATATAATCTATAAATGGAAAGTCTATACATAGAAATCTATATATAGAAAGACTCCAAATGGAAAGAATTCTTTGTGATAGATAGAATAGACCAAAAAATTATTAGAAAACATTTATAAATATATTCCAAACAAGTCTAAAGTAGTTATATTTAAGTCTATAGTAGTATGATGAAGTTCGTAGCTAATTTGATGTAATCTATAGCTAGTCTAATGTAATCTATAGCTAGTTTGATGTAATCCATAGCTGGTCTAATGTAATCTATAGCTAGTCTGATGTAATTCATAGTTGGTCTGATGTAATCCATAGCTAGTCTAATGTAATTCATAGCTGGTCTAATGTAATTCATAGTTGGTTTGATGTAATCTGTAGCTACTCTATTATAGTTTGTAGCTACTATGAAAATCTATAACAAATTTGTGGGAGTCTATAGCTTGACCAAAATTTTAGATCTAGTGTAGAAGACTCTGACACTACTTCAACATTATACTCTTCATACTTTGAATCATTATAGCTTAGCATGAATTATGTATGCACACATTGACATCTTTTTCCCAATAATCATTATAAATAGCTAACCAGTAGATTACAATGAATTTTAAAGACATAACCATGATATATACTTGTTATTTTATTCTAAATAAACCATAAATTTAAAAACTACATTTAGATCCACTTCCTATGTAAGAAAAAGGATGTTATTTCATGGACATAATGATCCATTGTATGGTCTCATCATGTAGCCTCTTGGGTCCTAGATCATAAGGCCAATAATTGATGAGTCAAATAAACACCATAAAAAATAACCATTGCATTTTCATTTAGCCGATATATAAAATTTAGGATGCATCTTTTGAATATTTTTCTTAAATAGTTTAGCATTTTGGTTAGTAACTAGGTTATAGATCATGATGGATGGATTGATACTAGGTATATCAAAGTAAGCTTAAGTAAATAATTTCAAAAAATTAATTTCAAATGTCTCTATGGTTTTTATCTTATTTTTATGTCAAAAACACACTATGCAATCAAACTTTATGGTCTTCTTTTGTATCATAGTTGAATTTTCTTATTTATTCATTAAGAAATGTAGATTGGTACTCACTGTATGATGTAGTTGGCAAGGAATTATGACCCTCTAGTGGGATATCCTTTTCGATAAGAGAAGCCTCACACTCACCAAAGTAAGCTTGGTAACTAACTGTATGAGAGAATCTTGATTTATATTGGAAAGATGGTAAATTAGCATAAGATATCTCATATTCTTCAATAGCTTCATCGTCTAAAAAATATCAAGAGTAAGTATCTCAAGTGAAGCATCCTTGTCAATTAATCAAGATATATAAGTTCTAAAGATGAAACATGGAAAAAATCATTATTATATGATGTATTAGACTTTGAAAAATGAACATGTAATGGTTTATATGTTGATGAACAATATTGATCATAAGCATTAATATTTCCATCATCTTATTGAAAAGGGTCATCTTTTGCTATTATGTGTACACTATATCCAAGACCTAATTTTAATTGAGGAATGGGAATTATTATGTTAGTAATACCTTGTTCATTTTTCCATAACCCACTACATGTATATACCATGTTCTTTTCAAAATTGTAACCTTTTCCATATTACTATAATATATTTTGGGATGGACCACTAGGTTGTTTCTGATGATTGGTATTAAATGTTTTTTGTGTCATAGGTTGCTTATCCTTATCCATGAGAGGTGGTATTCAATTAAGAACATAAGAGGGTAGATTTCAACCATAGTATTCAGGAGTATAATATAATTTACCAATACCAAATGCATTCATGTCATATCTATATTTTCTAGGACCAGTTGGTGTAAAACTTAACTTTGTTGAATGTTCATCTATGCTTTTAGATTTCTAATAATCATCTTTATTATCATCTTGAGCATGGGTATCATCATTGGAATTACTATATTCACCCACATCATATGTATACATATAATCTATAAAAATAAAATGTTGAGGTGCTATGATCTATGAATGAGGTATGTTAAGGTGGGGAATAATAACTTTTATGGTTTTTGCATGTTTGTATAGTATCATAAGGGGACATCATATGTGGGAGAGATATAAATGTAGCCTTCGTGTAAAATTTTTAATAATTTATGTTATATACATGGAATTAACTTTATAGCATGAAACCATGGTCTACCAAACAAAATATTATAGGTAGCTTCATTAGATATTACTTGACATTTCTTAGGACCATTTTAGGCCCAACAATTATGTTCAACAAATGTTTTCCTAATGGGATTCATGGTTCATTTTTAAATCCTTTAATGGCCATATCTAAAGATTTAATAGACATATGATGAATACTAAGTACACTAAGGAAGGTCTCACTACATATTTTAATCCTAAACCATTATCTACAAGGACCCTCTTGATTCTCAAATAATTGATTTTACCCTGAATGTACAATGGAAGATATTGATGAATAATGTATTTAGAGATAAATTCATCTACATCAAAAAATATTGTATGTATGCACTGAGATGATATAAAATTATCCTCTTTCTCTCAATAGACTAAGAATTAAATAAGGTCAATTAATAGAGCTTGTTTATACTTGGATGATTGAGTAAGGACCTAGAATAACCATAGACCTAGTAGAGGGTAATCCACATTCAAATGTCAAGAGGAAAGGGTTCCAAATCTTGAGCCTATGACATGAGGTATAAATATCACCAGGGCCCAATATTGGGTAAGTGATTGTAAGGATGTAATTAAAACTTAATGAAGGGTAAGTGATTGTAAAGAAGGTAAGGTACAATGGTCAACCAAATGGGGCTCTATGCAACTATTGACTATTTTGACCACAAGTCTAAATAAGTCAACCCTCTATAGTAAAAAACTTGATATATGATTCTTATAAGATATTATAGGGTGTGTCATGGTCTTATCAATGCCATCTAATGTGTTATTTACCTTGGTCATAGCCAACTTTTAGTCCTTATACCATTTCATGTCATATAGGGTCATATTTGAGCCATTAATGAAGTTTGTATGGTTTTAATAAGTATAAAAATGTTTAAAGAGATTATTAAATGTCCCATATGTAAAATTAAGTCAAAATTATAATGTCATAACTAAAAAATAGTAGGTTTCTACATGAAACCAAGAAAATAGTTGAAAAAGTGGTGGTGTGGGTAGTTTTAGTTGTTTGTATAGATTATATAGGAGATTTGGCACATGTGGAAGGCTTAGAGGTGACCATTCAGGACCCTTGATCTCATTACCATGTTTTATCATCTTTATAGATCCCAAAATTGGCCTAAAACCATTTTGTTCCTCCATTGCTCTTTTTGGCATGCAAAATTGGTCAACAGGTTTTCTCATGGTACCAACAATAAGAGTTAAAACAGCTCAAATGCTCTTTCAAGGTGATATTAATTATTTTCCAATTAAAATAAATAATATGAGTTTTAATATTTGTCACTTTTTATTTATGAACCAATGCTAAGAATTTGACTTCTCTTTTCTTCTTACCTATTCTTATATCATGTAAGTTTCCTCCTTGTTTGAGCTAATCCATACAAACTAAGTGTTGTACATGGTTTTAGTGAGTGTGTAAATTATTATATAATTATTTCCATACCTATTTACATGTGTGTATGTGAACTGATGAGCCAGACATATCAAGTTTCTAGTTGAGATCACCAATGGAGTTACAGACACGTTTCATCAACTACAGAAGTTTTCCTTTCCTGTAGTGGTTTCAATAAAAAGTGTATTTATGTTTAATGCTCATAAAGGTCATGGTGGTCATCTTAATTTTATATTTTTAGTATCAAATACAAAAATGTTGATGAAAATCATAGTCATATTTCACACAGTTAGCCTTGCACAATTAGTTTCCAATATGTGCACCTACAATCAGAAGAGAATAGAGTCTTGCAGGGTCATGGTGATGTGGTGAAGGGGTTAAAAAGTTTTTATAGGTCTCCTAAGTTATGAATCACATATTTGAGACATTCAATGGTAATTTGAGTTTGTACAAGACAACATGCTCTTACATATTCAAAGTTTTTCCCTGTGTTCTGCATATGCATCTACAAGAGGTTCATACAAAGTTTTGTGAGATTTAAATGCAAGTGTTTGAAGTTTTTTTGAAGGCCTCATAAGGTTTTATAATATGTATAATGTCATGGTATCCACAATAGAACCATCAAGTGACAAAGATACCTATGCTAGCTCACCACAAGTTGAGAAGGTGACTTAAGGAACAAATTACCTTAAAGTCTCCAAAATAGGGTTTTCACCTGTATTTTGATCCTCCCATAGTGAAATACATGAGGTATAGATAGGTCTAAAGGATAAAATTATGCATCCCACATGTAGGGTAAATGATTTACAAAACATCATGAATGCTTGAACAATAAAGGGTGATAAAAGAGGTTATCAAACTCAAACAATCTTTATTGGTAGTCTGACAATGTTATCTATAGTATTTTGAGTCCTAAATGGATTTACAATGCTATGAGACCTAATGGAGTATAACCATGCAGATAACTACTACTTTGGAATGGAAATGGTGCTTGTGGCTCAAATAACATTGAAAGGAGTTGTCTTATAGTGTTTTAACTCACATTACCACCTTCAGGGACTCCTTTTTTGTCTTCAAAGATAGGCATCTATAGTTGACTGTAGAATGATGGCACATTAGAAGTTGAATGTAAAAATTTGATTTTTTATTTAACTTAGAACTTGTCATGAGTGTCTTTAAATATTAAGGTGAGTTCAAAAAATTCAAATAAATCCTAAATATGAAATGTATTATACATAACATCCTACAGGGGTCCCTTTGTTACCAAAGTGACCACCTATAGTTGTGTCATGTACTCATAAAGCACTAAGGGTATACAACTTGGAGGATGACTAGACTTATTGGTAGAGACAAGACTGAGAAACTAAGGAGAGGACCTTGATGACTTCAATAATACCCTAGCCTAATGTACAAGGTATATCATTAATGAACACCTATAGGCATAACCCCATTGGCTTGAAACACACATGTAATTTGTCACAGTACACAATCTGCTAGTTAAGCCTAAGATTAGATCAATTTTAGGAGTTATAAAAGAAGCATGGGTGTTATACATGATTATCACACCTTAAAAAATGATATTGAACATATCACTTGATGATCATCAAATGGAAATAGGGCAAGGAGGTTTGAAATTCCCAGCCTATAGTCAACACACCAATCTTGTACATAATCAATACTATAGAAGTCTACCTTGGAGTTTATGATGATTGGGTGAGCTAGGAGTATGATCTAAACCTAATATTTTTTTCAAAAGCTTCCTAGAACCTATTTAATCCCCTCATACCTTCACATTACTTGGTATAATTGGGTAAGTGCACTTTATTCTATCTCAGATAGAGGGCACTCCCAAAGAGATACATCATGCAGGATTAGTATGAGAATGGTTAAGAGATGATTTTGGGACTATTTAATCCTTGAATAAGGGTGTAGGGATTCTATTTGAGAATTAAAAAACATAGGAGAGACCTTTGTAAGAAACATTGATATTCAGTGATGACCTAAGCATGCAAGGAATAGACTAGACCTATTAATCCTTGACTAGGTCTAAATCACTAAGGGGATGTAGTCTCACTTATAACACTATAATAACCTTCCAATGCATTGGATCATATTCATTGGGAGATATGAAGTGTGTGAGAGCCATTAAGTTGCATAGATTCATCACATTTTAGCCAAACATGACCTTTTTCACTTTAAGATTACATAGAATGCAAGGGCTCGAGGAGCCATCTTAAGAAGCTCACACCAGTATGGACATTTAGCATGGAGGTCCAAGGAGTTGGGATAAGTTCAATAGGGTCCTAAACAATATTCTAGTGGAGTTTTTTTAGGATTGAATGTGAGGATTGTATGAACAATCCTTAAGGGTCAAAACTACTTAAAACCCTTGCTTATGACTTGATGGGGAAAAGGTGGATATAAATACACCAAAATGAGATAGTATGACTTGTAAAGTGATTGGAACTTGTAGATAACTTCACCAGGATTCTTCCCATTAGATTGGATTATACCTTATTTATATGGACATGGTACAAAACTAGTTTTATTGAAAAAATTTGATGTTTTTTAGGTTTAAGGGAGAGTTTAAAGATGGGAATCACTTTGTGAGATCAAGTGGGACATAATATAACTCCTCATACTCATTTATTACTTCATAAAATCACATAGGTACATATTTAAGAAACTTCACTTTAGGCAGTCTAAATTAGCATAGTGAATAGAAGGTGATCACTAAGTGAGAAGGTGATAACTTTAATTAGGAGGAATTTTAAGGTATTCCTAATGGATTTAGGTATAGGATGACTCTTTAAATGTGCCATACCACCCCATGTATAGATTGGATTTGAAAACTAAAGGTCACTTGATTGATAAGTGTGAGGAATGACTGAAAGAAAGGTGATGGTGACTATAGGCAATGAGAACACTTGTCCAAAAGAATATAATTTATCAGGGATAGATTAAATGCATGTTGGATTTTTTATTAACCCCTCCATCATATTTCATATGGTATTTATTCCTAGTTTTCTTTGGAGAGCTCAAAGAGGGATAAATGATGAAGACAATTTTCAAGAAGGTGGTTAAAGGATCCTACATCATTTTGAGGAGTTTTCATGCCTTGGAGGGACATTTGTCCAAAGAGAAATTTCATGGTCTATTTCATACTCTAATATTATGCAACATAACTAATTCTCATGGCTTGATAAGTGGCATTGTGACCCTTGAGCTCCACTTCTCTTTCTCCTCTCTCACATTCTATAAGTACTAGCCATTTTAGCTCTTGTTATCTAATTCCACACCATGTATGGTGAAGCCCTATTAGTTTGATGTTGTAATTTTCCTTTCAATAATAAATCTAATCTTTATTTGAGTTCACAAACATTTTGTCTAAGTGTGTAAAGTGATATATGGCGAGGTCTAGTCATAAGCTTATATCCTTGCTTCTCTTTATCCTTTCATGTCTAATGCAATAATTTATCATTATAAAAGGTCATATTGATTTGGATAACATTTTAGGTAATGATCTAGGTAACACTTCAGGTGAAAATTTGGGCGATGGTCCTACCCTAATTGGTGGTAGAACTTCTGGGAGCCATAGCTCCATTTGACTCCTTGTTTGAACTATTGGAAATATAAGAATGAAGGGAACACCGTGAGATGGAACTGAGCTCTATTGAGTGGGTTTTGACCCTTGAAAATTAAATGGAAGTTCCCCAAATTTTAATATTAGTAGTGTAGTCTAAAAATAGTAAGTTTTTAAAAATAGTAATTTTCAAATTTTGTATTATTGTAATTCATGGAAGTCAAACCATTTCATCTCCCTTGAGATTGGTGACCTTTCACATCCTCCTCCTACCTTAAAAAATAGGTATAAATAGATACGTAGCCTGAAAATGAAAATAGACACCTCTTCCCAGAGATAGGCATATGTGTTGTACATATTGTCATTGATGTCAAAGGTGGTGATAAAGGCCCCATTATATTTAATGATGTTTTTAATATTCATATCTTGGATAATGTGTGTTAATATTTATTTAATATTAATGAATATATTTTTGGTTGCATATAAGTCAAAAGAGGGCCCATGGAGAAGTCAAAGAGTCATGGGGTAAAGACAAAAGAGGAATGGGACACATTTTCTCATGAAGAGTCATCTTGAGGAATCCCAAGAGTCACCATGTGAAGACAAAAGAGGGTATGGTACATTTTTATATGAAGGGACACTTTGAGGAATATGAAAAGTCACCAAGATAAAAGACAAAAGAGGAAAGGATGCATTTGCTTATGAAGGGTTAGCATATGACTTTTAAAATGAAAGGATACAAAGGTTCATGCAAGTTTGGTGCCATTTTACATGAGCATTGAAGGGTCACAAAGGGTGAATGCCAAAGGTCATTTGTAAAGATATAAATAAAGTCTTGAGAATCCATTTGTAATATGCAAGAGAGTGTATGGTTTGTATTTATTTTTGAAGAGATAAAAGTAGGAAATATTGTAGAGTTATATAATTTTTTGAGTAAGAAACATTGAGAGATAGTTGTGTTTTATACACAATAGGGGTTGGTGCTCCTATGGGTTCGTGCTCACAAATATTTACAAGGGGTTGGTGCTCCTGCGGGTTGGTGCTCATAAATAGTTGTTGTGTTGATGCTCGACAAAGGGGTTGGTGATCCTACAAGTTGGCACTTGTGAAATTTATAATTTGAGTTCGTGTTCATTCATATACTTGAGATTATTCTCCATGGTTTTCCCCACTTTGGTTTTCTATGTAAAAATTTGGTGTCTCTCTCTCTTGTGTGGTGCATATTATTGTTTCAGTTTTATTGCATATGTTGAATGTGTGGTTAAGTAGTTAAAGAAAAGGAATTTGATTAAATAAAAGATATATAATATATTGATTCATCCCCCCTCAATATATTTCATACTTAACAATTAGTATCAGAGCAGGTTCCTTTAGAGAAAGTTTTACAGCTTGAAGGTAGATTGGGAAAGCATGATGGTTGGATCACATGAAGGTTTTTATATAAATAAGGTACCTTTGTTTGATGAGACAAATTATGTTTTTTGGAGCATAAAGATGAAGATTTATTTGATGGCCCTTGGATTTGACATATGGAAAGTAGTGGTGGAGGAATATGAAGAGCCACAGACACTTGTAACTACTCTAATAGAAAAGAAGGCAAGTGAAAATAATGTTAAAACTTTAAATGTTATTTTATGTGGTTTATGTGAATCAAAATTTGTTAAAGTTATGCAATGTAAATCTACTCATGAAACTTGGGTAAAACTTGAGAATATTACAAAGGTGATGAAAAGGTTCAACAAGCTAAGCTTCAGATGTTTAGAAGATAGTTTGAGAGTTTTAATATGGAAGAGGAAGAAAATATAGTAAGTTATCTTTTGCGGGTTGATCAAATAGTAAATCAAATTTAAGGTCTTGGAGAAAATTTAGAAGAATCAATTGTAGTTCAAAAACTTTTGAGATCTCTACCATTGAGATATGATGTAAAAGTTTTGGTAATTGAAGAGATGAAGAATTTAGCCAAGCTAAAGATGGATGAGCTACATGGTATTCTTACAACATATGAGATATAGACCGAACAAGAGAAACCCTTAAAGAGAGAAACTACTTTCAAGACATCAAAGAAAGAAAAGGCTAAGATTCAAGAATTAAGTGATAGTTTTAATGATGATGAAGATGAAAACAGAGCTCTACTCATTTTCAAGCTGAAAAAGGGCATAGGTAAATATCAAGAAAAATTTACTTTTAAATGTTTTAATTGTAGAAAGATTGGATATTTTGAAGCTAAGTGCTCAGATAAGGGTAATGGTGATAATAAAGAAGGAAAGTCTACATACAAGAAGAATTTCAAAGGAAAATTCAAGAAGGGATTTGAGAATAAGAGTTTCTATTCTAAAGATCCTAGCTCAACCGAAGATAGTGGAGTCAGTGATTCAGAAAAAAAAAAGATTATATTCATGGCTATACATGAAGATGCCTTCACAAACAAAATTACAAATGATCAAGAAGAAGAACATGATGAATCTGAAGTGAATCTAGAAAGAGAACTCATTTGTGCCTTAAAAGAGTTAAAATCTCTTGAAAATAAGAATTGAAGATTAAAGCTCCAAATCGAGAAAAATGAAAAAGAGTCAAAGAAAATAATTGAATATCTACAAGCACACTTTGAAGAAGCCAAGAAGAATGAATAAGATTTAATGGCATAGTTGTAAAAATCAAGTACATAATGTGAAAGGTATGTTATTGAAATTACTTCTTTAAAATCAAATCTTGAGAAAATAAATAAAGCAACCAATGATTCAAAATTTGAGAAAAGCACGAATATGTTGAATAAGATATTAGAAATTCAAAGCTCAATGTCAGATAAGATATGTATCAAATTTGAAAAAGAGAAAGGGGAGGCCACTACTTTCATAGACAAAGAAAAAGAAAAGAGTTATGTATAAGCTCTTGCAAATGAGAAAATAAAAAGGGAAGAAATTAAGAATACAAAGGACATCTCAAACAAAGAAGGTTAGAGGGAACAGAGCTATAAAAGGCAATCAAGATAGAGATACACAAATAGGTCCTATTTTTATGGTTACTATTTTTATTGTAATGGATATGGTCATAAAAAAATAGAATGTCAAAAAAGGGCTAATAATTTCAAAAATAAGGAGAAGGAAAGTCATGCAGAGTCAAGTAGAAGCCACAACTATTTTGCTCCTCTATCAAACTTTAATGAAGATGCCATAATATGTTACAAGTAAAAAAACTTTGGACACATAGCCTAGTACTATAGAAGCATGTTCGAGTCAGTCAAGAAGGCCTAGATTTTCAAGGCTCTATTCATTAAGAAATTTCAGATAGGTTTATGGTAGAAGAAACAACCTAAAAAATCTATGTTGGTACAAACAGCTTTGCATGCAAGAAATGAAGAAAAGCCATGGTTCATTGATAGTGGATGTTTGAGGCACATGACAGGAGACAAAATCAAGTTCATAACCTTGAAGAAGATCAATGGTGGAATAGTGAAATTTGAAGATAATACTACTACCATAATTACCAAAAAAGGCACACTAGGTTTGGATAATGGTAAAACTAAATTGAAAATGTTTTGTATGTAGAAGGTCTTAAGCATAATATTTTGAGTGTAAGTCAAATATTTGATCAGGGGCACATACTAAAGTTTTATGTAGAAGGTTGTGAAATTAGGAGAAAATATTTATATGTGTTGGTTGTAGATGCTCAGAGAACAGGGAATAATTTGTATATGTTATCAGACATCAAAGGTCAAATATGTTGTTTGAGTTAGATTGAAGAAAGTTGGATATGGTACAAGAGAATAGGAAACATAAATTTTAACAATATTGTTAACATCAGTAAGAAGAAAGTAGTCAAAAATCTTCCAAAGATTATAAAGCCATCCAACATGCTTTGTCAACCTTGTCAGCATGGGAAGTAGGCTAGAAGGTGATTCAAAATAAAAGAGTACTCGACCACTCAGATGTTAGAGCTTGTTCAAACTAATCTATGTGGACCTATTAGAAATCAAAGTACTCAAGGTGAGAAATATTTCATGTTGCTTATTGATGATTTTTCATGTATGACTTGGGTAATATTTTTAAAGAAAAAATTAGAAGCTTTCAGACATTTCAAAGCATTCAAAGCATTAGTTGAGAATGAAACTAGTTTGAATATTAAGTGTCTAAGATCAGATCAAGGAGGAGAATTCATGTTAGATCAGTTTATTGAGTTTTGTAAAAATTATGGAATAAAGGGACATTATTTAGCAGTCAAAAATCCATAGCAAAATGGAGTAGTTAAACAAAAAAATAGAATTTTTTTAGGAGATGGTGAGGGCAATGCTAAATGAAACCAATATAGTAGATAAATATTGGAGAGAGGTAGTTGTTATAGTAGTGCATATTCAGAACAGATCATTATTTATATTTAATAATGACAAGACTCCTTATGATCTATGGAAATATAAACTAGCAATAGTTGATTATTTTAGAGTTTTCAGCAGCAGATGCTTCATAAAGAGAACTAATGAAAAACTTGGTAAGTTTGAATCTAGAGTAGATGAAGGTATATTTCTTGGTTATCCTTACAAAATTAAATCTTATAAATGACATAACAAAAGAACTAAGAAATTTTTTGAAAGTGTAAGTGTTAGGATAGAAGAAGATGGAACACAAAAAATCAGTGATCTAATAGACATTCCTAAAATCATTAAAGAGGAAGATTTTGAAGAATCAAATGAAGATGAGAAGAAGGAGAAAAAGGAAACCAAAACTCCGTCCAAATATGCTAAGAGAAACCATAATGAAGTGACATCATCAGTGACATATATGAATGAATTCACACCAAAAGAATGATGGTAAGTGAATCTGAGCAAGTTAATTTTTCTTTGTTATCTAAAATTTAGCCTAGAACTTTTTCAGAAGCTAGACATGATAAGCATTGGGTTAAGGCAATGGATGAAGAATTAAATTAGATAGAAAAGAATGATACTTGGGAATTAGTGCCTAGACAAAAGATCACAATGTGATAGGACCAAAATGGATTTACATAAATAAGTTGAATGAAAATGGAGAAGTGACCAGGAATAAAGCAAGATTAGTATGTAAAAAATATGCTCATATTAAGGGAATAGATTTTGAAGAAACTTTTACACCAGTAGCAAGGATAGAAAATATTAGAATGTTTCTTGCATATGCAGTGTTTAAAATTTTCAAAGTGTTTTAGATGGATGTCAAATCTGCCTTCTTAAATGGGAACCTAGAAGAAGAGGTCTACATTGAGTAGCCTGACGGATTTATTCTCTAAAATATTAGTAGTCATGTATGCAGATTGAAGAAAGCATTGTATGGATTGAAACAACCTCCTAGAGCTTGGTATGCAAGACTTGATAAATACCTATAGGATAAAGGTTTCAAGAGAAGATTTGATGATAGTAATCTCTACATCAAAATATAAGGTGAGCATCAATTGATTGTTGTGGTATATGTTGATGACATCATTTTTTAAGGAAATATTGAAAAGATGACAAAATAATTTTTTGATAATATGAAAAAATAATTTGAGATGTCTATGCTTGAAGAATTGTTATTTTTCTTAGGATTGCAAATATTTCAATCAGATAAAGGAATTTTCATATTTCGAAGTAAATATGGCAAGGAAATGTTGAAGAAATTTGGTTTTGAGGATTGTGCACTAATTGGCACACTAATGTGTACAAGAAATAAGGTGAGCAAGGATGATGATTCACCTATTATAGATCAATCTTTGTATAGATCTATGATTGGTAGTCTTTTATATTTGAAAACATCGAGGCCAAACATCATGCATGTAGTAGGTATGGTTGCAAGATATCAATCAACTCCAAAAAATAGTCATGTTTAGTTGGTGAAAAGAATATTTAGATATATCAAGGGGATATTAGATTATGGATTGTGGTATCTCACAGATAGATATTTCACTTTGGTTGCTTATATAGATTCAGATTGGGTAGGTTGCTTGGATGACAGAAAGAGTACAAGTGGAGAATCTTTCTT
The DNA here is from genome assembly GCA_037957365.1 of Torreya grandis. Taxonomy (NCBI): domain Eukaryota; kingdom Viridiplantae; phylum Streptophyta; class Pinopsida; order Cupressales; family Taxaceae; genus Torreya; species Torreya grandis. The sequence goes on from JARHVA010002751.1 coordinate 2,315,359, forward strand.
CCTTGGTGATAGCTTAGTATCATGGCTAAGCAAAAAGTATAATTTAGTATCACTGTCTACAGCTGAAGTAGAATATATTGTTGCAGTATTGTGTTGTACTCAAGTGCTTTGGATGAAGAAAACTTTGAAAGATATCAAGGTAAAATATGATGAACCTATTTCTATTTTTTGTGATAACACAAGTGTTATTAATATTTTAATGAATCCAATGATGCATTCAAGAACAAAACATATTCCCATCAAATATCACTTCTTGAGAGAGCAGGTTGTAGATCAATAGGTCAAGATGGAATATATTAGTACTACAAATTAGATTACAAATATTTTCACAAAGACACTACCAAAAGACACATTTGAGTATCTGCAGGAGAAGTTGGGAGTAATTTCTTTTACTTCCTGCCATTGAGGATCAGCATCAATTGAAGGGGAGTTAAGTTTTAACTCCAAGTTAGGCCCTTTTCCATTGATGTCAAAGGGGGAGAAGAATAGGTATAGGTATATGTGCAAAAATAGGTGTAGAATAGGTACAGGGAATAGGTACAAGTTGCTACAGTAAGGGGGAGTTATTGTATGTTTTTCAAATGGCAGTATGTGCAAGTTTTAGGATGTGGCAATTTTAGTTTAAGGTTGTCATTAATGACAAAGGGGGAGATTGTTGGAAATATTGTCATTGATGTCAAAGGTCTAGCATTGGTAATAAAGGCCCCATTGTATTTAATGATATTTCTAATATTCATATCTTGGATAATGTGTGTTAATATTTATTTAATATTAATGAATATATTTTTGGTTACATATAAGTCAAAAGAGGGCCCATGGAGAATTCAAAGAGTCACAGGGTAAAGACAAAAGAGGAATAGGATGCATTTTCTCATGAAAAGTCATCTTGAGGAATTCTAAGAGTCAATATGTGAAGATAAAAGAGGGTATGACACATTTTTATATGAAGGGACACTTTGAGGAATATGAAAAGTCACAAAGATAAAAGACAAAAGAGGAAAGAATGCATTTGCTTATGAAGGGTCACCATATGAATTTTCAAATGCAAGGATAAAAGGGTCATGCAAGTTTGGCACCATTTTCCATGAAGATTGAAGGGTCACAAAGGGTGAATGCCAAAGGTCATTTTGAAATCTATAAATAAAAGATTGAGAATCCATTTTTAATATGCAAGAGAGTGCATGGTTTGTATTTGTTTTCAAAGAGAGAAAAGTAGGAGATATTATAGAATTCTATCATTTTTTGAGTAAGAAACATTGAGAAATAGTTATGTTTTATACACAAGAGGGGTTGGTGCTCCTATGGGTTGGTTCTCACAAATATTTGCAAGGGGTTGGTGCTCTTGTGGGTTGATGCTCACAAATAGTTGTTGTGTTGGTGCTTAGCAAAGGGGTTGGTGCTCCTGTAAGTTGGTGCTTGTAAAATTTGTAATTTAAGTTGGTGCTCATTTATATACTTGAGATTTTTCTCTGTGGTTTTTTAAACTTTGGGTTTCCATGTAAAAATTCTCTCTCTCTCTCTCTCTCTCTCTCTCTCTCTCTCTCTCTCTCTCTCTCTCTCTCTCTCTCTCTCTCTCTCTCTCTCTCTCTCTCTCTCTACTCTCTCTCTCTCTCTCTCTCTCTCTCTCTCTCTCTCTCTCTCATGTGGTGCATATTATTGTTTTAGTTTTATTGCATATCTTTAATATGTGGTTAAGTGGTTAAAGAAAAGGAATTTGATTAAGTAAAAGATATATAATATACTGATTCACCCCCCCTCAATATATTTCATGCTTAATAATATGTTGTATCTACAATTTTGAGCAATAAAACATCTCTTCTCAGAGATAGAATTATTATTTATGTGCTCTTAAAATATTCTTCAACCAAGATTTTTGAGTTTTCATCTCTTCTCAGAAATAACATTATTATTTATGTGTTTTTGAAATATTCTTCAACCAAGATTTTTGAGTTTTGAATCACATATGGAGTGTAGCTAGTGTGGTAGAATCCATTAAATATGGAGTGTAGCTAGTGTGGTAGAATCCATTAAAGTGTAAAATTATCCTAAGTGTCTACAACTGACCTCTGGTCCACTTACCTTGAGTTGTCTTATGCATATCACCTCCATATTGAAATACTAATGTTAGACCATCCTAGGACTTTGGAGCTAGTGTTTTAGGTCTTGTTTCTTAGTGAAAGAGTATGATGATCTTATGGAGATCCTTATGGTGTATCACCCCCTTATAAAAATTTATTTTCATGCATACTTATATCTCTTTCCCCAAAATCAATCAATTATTATAGGTAACAAGCACTTAAGGATCAATCTAGGGAGTTAGCCCTTAAATCTAGAGGTCTACCTCTATTATAGGTAACCCATATACCTAGAGGTATTCCAATGTTGACTAAATCTTAGAGTAGGCTTGAACAACCTCATTTAGGGTGAAATATTTGGTTCTAATAGTTTTGTAATGCTTGGTGGGACCATTGTCCTAAAGATAACTTATCAAGGTGAATTCTAGTCTTGACAAAATAAGTTGTATATGGTGTGTTACTTAGTATTTGGTGACTCAATTCAAGGTAAAATATGGTTGTATACCATTATTTTTTCATATATTTGTGTTAATACTTCATGGTCCTTACTAGGTCATCTTATATTATAGTTTTAAATCCCATCAATCCACCTGTTCAACTTGAAATTCCTCTTGAAGTTCAACATCTTCAGCCTATTTTGCCCTTTGAAGAGTAAGAGGACTTTGCTAGCCAATAATACCAAGAGAGTGAGGAAGAACTTTATGAAAACATGGCTATACATCATGCCTTCCTAGCCTTTAATAGTAAAAATCCAATTCATCTTGATGCATATGATGGCATTCCCTCGAATGATACAAAGAATGTTCCTACATTCAATGGTGAAGGCCATGTCACTCCTCATGAACACATTAGGGATATTTCAAAGTTATATATTTTTCACAATGTCACTAAGGTTAAAATTTCCATTAGAATCCTTTCCATGTCATTTATATGGAAATAAATTAATTGGTATATGACTTTATCCAATGGTTGCATCATAACATGGGATGATTTTGGAGTGTTGCTAACATCAAGGTTTGAGGATAAGAGCGACCACACTTCACTCATCCACCAACTCAATGTGATCCTAAGAGCCCCAAAGGAGATAATGCATAATTTTAATGAGAATTTATAAAAGAATTGGCATAGGTTACCTCCTCCCATGAAACCACCTAAAATATTTGTGTTTACGACATACTTGTGGGCCATTGGTATTGATATAGCCATCATGCTATAATCCATGGGTGGTTTCACTCTACCTAAATCATATGAACTTGCCATTAGAGCTAAGAATGGCCTCATTCATGTCAAAATGTTGCCTAAAAAAGTTTCTATGCCTTTTATACCAAATAATTTTTTTGATACCCCAAATTTTTCCCAAGTTCCTAATGCCAACATGAATCCAAGGACTGCTCTTAAGAAGGTAGAAGAGACAATTGACTGGAAGCAAGATATCAAGCCTTAGAGGCTCAAACCAAGAAACATAATATTTAGTAAGGTTCTCATCAAAGCAATTACCCCTATCATCATAAATATGGTCAACAATATGGGAAAGGGAGAGGTCAAGGGCATCTTAACTTTAATAGGATTTCCAATGCATACAATCCAACCTCTACTTCTAACACAAGAGCAATGGTATCGATGTATATCAATATGATCTAAGGAGAAGAGTGGAAGAAAGGTCAATTCATGGATAAAAACGAAGGTGAAGAACAAGCTCTAGTTTCTTAAGGAGGATTTACTCCTCTATTATCAGTAGAAGATGAAGTCCTAATGCAAGCAAGTGAAGGGTGGCAGCCTCAAGGAGTAAGTCTCACTAACTTCCTATTTGAAGACAGTTTTGTGCTTAATCAAGGAAATTATATTATAAAAAACACTATATATAATAGGAAGGATCTAGGAGATTCTAATGGTGTGCCTACAAGTTCATTTAATCCTCCTATAAGGCAACATGGCATGACTGCAAGAATGGCAATCCTTAACACTCCTACACCTTCTTCAAGTCAGGATGTTGGAAGGCCTGCTCAAAGTCATTCAATACCTCAAGTTCCAAATACTTCCTTGCCTCTAAGGACTCAATAAAAGGTAAACAATCCTACTCTAAATATTTTAGATTCATTGAAAATTGATAAGGCATTCATTTCCCTTTGAGATTCCTTCACATACCTAGCCAAAAAGAGCTCTTGAAAAAGCAGATGTCCATTATCCATACTAGTCCTCCATCATCAAGCCATGGTCATGGTCATGTTACTCTTACTAATTCCTCTAATAAAATTTTATAACCCTCTACCAAATTTGATAATCCTTCACCTTTCTACCTCACTCTCATTATCGAGGATAAGTTTGTTTATAACTACATAGTTGATAGTGTAGCTAGCACATCATTGATGACCAAGGTTGTATCTAGAAAATTGGGTATAAAGTATGAGCCACATAACAAGGGGGTGATTCATTTAGATTTTAAACCTATCAATTTGATAGTATTGATAAAAGGGTTTAATGTTTTCTTGTATGATTGTCCTAGTTTCCCCATCCTCTAAGACATTGTGTTTGTTGACTTGCCTACCCATTTTATAACCTGACTCTCAAGATATTTCTTAGCTAATATATGAGGATACCTCTCATTTTATTGGCCCTTATTATCCTTTAATATAATATATGTAAAAATGGTAACCATAATAACTCAACCACTTGTTAGGTTTCACATTGAACCCTATGTAGAAGTAAGTTTCAATCTCAATTGTGTCATCAATGATAAAGAGGAGGCTATTATGGATGATGGTGCTTCTTCCAAGATTAATGGAATTTATGAATTATTTCTAGATGGATATGGTATATATGCTTATTAACATGATCCATATACTTATTTTTAGTAAACTGACCTTGGCACCTATATCATCCATCAAGGAGCATTTGAACAATTTGAGTTGAGTATTGAGCATTCTTTCTCACAAGCTATTGAAGGTAATTACTTGATTCAAGTGTATGATGATGATAGCTTGAAGATTATGATAGAACACTATGGCAAGAAGAATCATGTAATTATACCTGCACTTGATGAATCAGCCCTTGAAGATGATATTCATGAAGAAGAAGATGACTTATGCCAGAGGTTCAATGTCATAAGTCAAGAGTTTGAACAACTAGGTAAGACTATTCTCCCTTAAAAGAAGTGTGGATATGATTATATGTTTGATAATGAGCCTAAAAATAAATATTTTGAGTGTCCTATTGATCAATAAATATAATATCTCATCAAACATGAGAATGCATGTCTTAATATTTTCAGAGAACTTGCAACTCTAGAGGGGCCTAGTGAAGTCAAGGTAAACACATTTGTGCCTAAAGAACAGTAAAGAGCTCAACCTAAGGTTAAATAACATCTAAATGTGTTAGAACATGGTGAAGATATACTTGATGGTACCATATATCAAGCACACCATATCGAAGATTAAGTTAAGGTTAAGGTATCTATCATGCTTCCTAATGCTCAATTTGAGAAGTATAGATCAGATATGATAGGGATCAAGCTAGTTGCAAAACCAATCAAGACCCTTGGAAGATAAGAAAGAGAATTCATGAAATCTAAAATTATTCCACTTATATGAATGATAATACATAAGGATGGTAAGTCATTTCACCATCTACCTAGTCAAGGGTTTGATTATGAATATGCCTCACATGATAAGTTGCTTTCATGGAGTAATAAAGATGTAAGAAGAACTATCTTTGACCCTATTTGAAGCATGGTAAATTATTTTTCACCTCAATTTTGAGGTCTTAAAAACACTAATTTAGGTGTGTGTCTTTCCTTGTTGTTTGATATGGTTTCAAAGGCAATTGAGTGTCAAACTTGTGCATAGGTGATTCCATATCCCAATGAATGGGAGTAGGCTGTTGGTCTTGACATCGCAAGCATTCCACCTTTAGGAAATCACCAAGAATGTTGAATATTTTTACCACAAGTCAACCCCATAAAGTATAAAACTTGATATCTGGATCTTATAATATCTTATATAGTGTGTCTTGGTCGTATCAATGTCATCTAATGTGTTATTTACCTTGGTCATAGCCAAATTTTAGTCCTTATACCATTTCATGTCATATACGGTCATATTTGAGCCATTAATGAAGTTTTTATGGTTTTAATAAGTATAAAAAATTTTAAATAGGTTATTTAATGTCTCGTGTTAGGAGAATTCATAAGTACTGTGTCATAATTTAAAAATTGTAGGTTTCTAAGTTAGAACAAGAAAATAGTTTAAAAAGTGGTAGTTTAGGCAATTTTAGTTGGTTTTACGACTTCTACAGGAGATTTGGGACATGTGGAATTATTTTAAGTTGAAATTTCAGGTCCCTTGATCTCATTCCCATGTTTGATCAGCTTTGAAGATCCCAAAATTAGCCTAAAACCATTCGTCTCCTTCATCACTCTTTTTTGCATGCAAAATTGGTCAATAGGTTTTCTCATGGTACGATTAGCAACAGTTGAACCAAGTAAAATCATATTTTAATTTTATGTTAATCCTTTTCCACTTCAAATCCATAATAGGAGTTCCGTGATTTGTCACTTGTGCTTTATGAACCAATGCTAAAAAGTTGACTACTCTTTTTTGCATACTTATCCTTATACCCTATAGGTTTCCTCCTTGTTTGAGATAATCCATAAAAAAAGTATTTTTCATGGTTTTATTGAGTGTGTATATTATTATATAATGTTTTATATCCCTTCTTACATATTTGTAGGTGAACTGATGAGCCAAACATCTCATGTTGCTAGTTGAGATCACTAATGGAGTTGCAGCCATGTTTCATCAATTAAAAGTGTATTGATGTTTAATGTTCCTTAGGTTCATGGTGATCATCTTCCTTTTGGATATTTAATATCAAATACTAACATGTTGATGAAAATCATAGCCATATTTCACACAGCTAGCCTTGCACAGTTACTTTCTTGCATGTGCACCTACATTCAGGAGAGAAGAGAGTCTTGCAGGGTCATGGTGATATGATAAAGGGGATACAAAGTGTTTATAGTTATCCTAAGGTATGAATTACATATTTGAGTCTCCAATGGTATTTTGAGTTTAGATAAGATAACATGTCCTTATATATTCAAATTTTTGCCCTATGTCTTGCATATGCATCTACAGGAGGTTCATACAGAGGTTTGTGAGATTGAAATGCAAGTGTTTGAATTTTTTTTGAAGGCATCATAAGGTTTTATAATATGTATAATGTCATTGTATCCATTTTATAACCATAAAGTGACAAACACACCTATGCTATCTCACCACAAGTTGAGAATTAATTACCTTAAAGTCTCTAAAATAGGGTTTTCACCTTTCTTTATCCTCCCATAGTGAAATGCATGAGGTATAGATAGGTCCAAATGATTCCATCATGTATCCCACATGTAGGGGAAACTATTTTCAAAATATCATGAATTTTTTATCAATAAAGGGTGATATAAGATGTTATCAAACTCAAGAAAACCTTCTCTATAGTCTGACAATGTTATCTGTAGTATCTTGAGTCCCAAATGGCTTTACAATGCTATGATACCTAATGGAGTATAACCATGTAGATAACTACTTATTTGGAATGCAAATGGTTATTTTGTCTCAAATAAAATTTAAATTAGTTATCTTATAGGGGCTTAACTCATATTACCACCTTCAGGGACTCCTTTTTTTGTCTTCAAAGATAGGCATCTACAGTTGACTAAAGAATGATGGCACATTGGAAGTTGAATGTAACAATTGGAGTGTTGGTTTAACTTAGAACTTGTCATGAGTGTGTTTTAATATGAATGTGAGTTAAAAAACTTCCAATAAATCATAAACATGAAATATACTATAGATAACATCCTACAGGGGTCCATTTTTTACCAAAGTGACCACCTACAGTTGAGTCATGTACTCATAAGGCACTAAGGGTATACAACTTGGAGGTTGCCTAGACTTATGGATAGAGACAAGTCTAAGAAACTAAGTATATGACCTTGATTACTTTAATGATACCATAACATAATGTACAATGTCTATAAATGATGAACACCTATAGGCATAACCCCATTAGCTTGAAAACCTACATATTGTCACAGTACACAATCTATTAGCTAGGTGTAAGATTGGATAAATTTGAGGAGTTGGAAAAGAATAATGGGTGATAGACATGATTAACACACATTTTTAAATTATAGTTAACATATCACCTAATTATCATCAAATAGAAAAATTTAAAGGAGGGTTTAAATTCCCAACCTATAATCAACACACCAATCTTGCACACATTCAGTACTACAGAAGTTTGCCTCTTAATTTTGTGATGATTGGGGGTGATAGGAGTATGATCTAAACCTAATATTTTATTTATATGTTCCCTAGGACTTATTTAACCCCCTAAAACCTTCACATTTCTTGGTATAATAGGGGAAGTTCCCTTTGTTCTATCTCAAATAGAGGGCACTCCCAAAGAGATACACCCTACAGGCATAGTATGAGAATGGTTAGGAGATGAGTAGGGGACTATTAAAACCTTGAATAAGGGTGTATGGTGAGTTGAGCATGAAAAAACATAGGAGATACCTCTATAATAAACATTGATATTCAGTGATGACCTAATCATGCAGGGATACAAACTAGGCCTACTAGGCCTTGACTAGGCCTAAAGTACTAAGGGAGTATAATCTCACTTATAGCACTATAATAACCTTCTAATGAATTTTATCATATTCATGGGGAGATATGAAGTGTGAGAGAGCCATTAAGTTGTAGATATTCATCATAGTTTGGCCAAACATGACCTTTTTCACTTCAAGATTACATATAATATAGGGAAGGGCTCGAGAAGCCATCTTAAGAATCTCACACCAGTATGGAAATTTAGCATGGATATCCAAGGAGTTGGGTTATGTTGAATAGGGTCCTAAATAATATTCTAGTGGAATTTATTTGAGGATTGAATGTCAAGATTATATGAATAATCTTTAAGGGTCAAAACTACTTAAAACCCTCCAAAACCCTTGATTATAACCTAATGGGAGAAAGGTGGATATAAATACATCTATATTAGTTAGTATGACTTGGAAATTGATTGGAACTTGTAGATAATTCGACCAAGCTTCTTCCCATTAGATTGGTTTGTACCCCATTTATATGGATAGGGTACAAACTAGTTTTCTTGATGAATTTTTATGTTTTACAAAGGGAGAGTTTAAATATGGGAATAACTTTTGGGGATCAAGTGGGACCTAATATAACTCTTAATTCTCATTTATTGATTTATAAAATCACATAGGTACCTTTACAATCACCTTACTTTAGGTAGTCCAAATTGGCAAAGTGAATGGAAGGTGATCACTAAGTAAGAAGGTGATAACTCCAATTGGGAGGCCTTTTAACGTATGCCTAATGGATTTATGGATATGAAGACTCTTGATAGGTTTCATACCACCCCATTTATGGATTGGATTGAAAAACTGAAGGTCACTTGAATGACAAGTGTGAGGAATGAGTGAAAGAAGGATGATGGTGGTTGTAGGTAGTGAGAACACTTATCCAAAATAATATTAGTGATTAAGGACACATATAATGAATTTTTGTGTTTGTTCTTAACCCCCTCATCATATTTCACATGTGATAGTTCTTCCTAGTCTACTTTAGAGTGCTCAAGGAGGGATAAATGATGAAAATAATTTCTAAGAAGGTGGTTGAAGGGTCCTACACCATTTTGAGGTGTTTTTATGCCTTGGAGGGACATTTATCCAAATATACCTTTCATGTTATACTCTACTCATATAAAACATAACTTATTCTCATGCCTTGATAAGTGGCATTATGACCCTTGAGCTCCACTTCTCTTTCTCCTCTCTCACATTTTATAAGTACTAGCCATTTTAGTTCTTGTTTTCTAATTCCACACCATGTATGGTGAATCCCTGTTGGTTTTATGTTGTACTTTACCTTTGAATAATACATGAAATCTTTATTTGATTTCACAAACATATTTTATAAGTGTGTGAAGTGATGTATGGTGAGGTCTAGTCATAAGCTTGTATCCTTACTTCTCTTTATCCTTTCATGTCTAATGCAAGAAGTTCTCATAAGAATAGGTCATATGGAGTGTATCTAGTGTGTTATGCTCCTTTCAAGTTTTCAAGTAGCCTAATTGTCTACAATTGACCTCTAGTCCACTTACCTTGAGTTGTATTATGCATATCACCTCCATATTGAAATACTAATGTTAGAACATCCTAGGACTTTGGAGCTAGTGTTGTAGGTCTTATTTCTTAGTGCAAGAGTATGATGATCTTGTGGAGATCCTTATGGTGTATCACCCCATTATAGTAGTTTATTTTCATGCATACTTCTATCTCTTTTCCCACAATAAATTAGTTAGTATAGGTAACAAGCACTTAAGGATCAATCTAGGGAGCTAGCCCTTAAACCTAGATGTCTACCTCTATTATGGGCAACCCACAGGCCTAAAGGTATTCCAATGTTGCCCAAATATTAGAGTAGGCTTGAAAAACCTCCTCTATGGTGCAATATTTGGTTCCAACAATAACCTAAGGTGATAAATGACAATCTTAATCAACCCTATATCTATACTAGCTTATTTTGTATAAGGAAAAACATAAGCAAGGATACACACATACATTCACAAAGTAATAAACCAATCAATATCTAATATATTAAGTAAATAAATAAAAGAGCATAGGGATAGAGATATTTACCTGTATATACTTCAATATCCCCATTTAGTTCAAGTGGTCCTTTAAAAGAGATTTTGTAGGTTAAAGACCTTAAATGGTAATATTAAGACCTAAATATCCTTAGGTATGAACTCCAAAGACCTCTCTAATTAAGCTTCAGTGACACCACAAGACTAGATCTCCAAGATAAGGTTCTAAACCTATAACTCTCCAAAATATTACTTATAGGTATAAATGATAGTGAAAATCAAAGTGTATGAATGTGATATATCATTTAGGAATTAAATATGACCCCTATATATATGACTCTAATACTCAAAACTAGCCTTGAAATCTAAGTTGATGGTATCATTCATATTGATAGAGTTGGAAGATGTCAGCTAACACAATATGGTAACAGCCAAGCTGAAACAATACAAATGATAGAAGATAGAATCAAAACTTTATCACACTCACTAATATATTATAAGGAAGACAAAGTATTAAATAGATTATATCGGTTAGGCCAATGTAATAGGATGTAGGGAAGCTAGCATATCTAGACAGAAAGTAGATATAGAAGTAAGACAAAAAGAGACCTAGATGAGGTTAGATTACTAGTAATGATGGTAGGACATAATAATATTCAAACTTATCTCAAAAATTACCATGAGATAATCCTGCCCCATTCTTGGTGTATCCTTTAAAGTGTGCAATCAAGGATATCGATGCATTGATGAGTCATTACAATAAAAAGCATCAGTAAAGTGATAAAGTGAAATATATCAAGTGTATATAGAGATGAGGAATTCATTATTTTGTATATTTTTAATAATGGAATAAAAATAAGCTAGTTCAATGTTACATGGTAAGGTAGCACCATGCAAGGCATTAAGCAATATGTTTTCAAAAATAGTTGAGTGCTTAAGCAATTCTAGGATAGCTATATTAGCTTGAGAATTTTGAAGTTAGTCCATAAGATCATTAGGCTTGGGTTATTTAATTTTAACACTAGGAGGAAGAGATGAATATTAAATGTTTGAGGAGTGATCTTTTGGTTTACCCCCACATAAGACCCTAGAGAATAAATATTGACATTGTATACCCTTCCTCTTCAGGTTGTTATAACATCTACCTAATAGAAAATTATCATATAATTAAAAAAATAACCATCACTAAGAGGATGGAAATCAAAACTATGAAGTGTTATGGTATCATGAAATAAAGCATTGGAAATAATTATATAATGTCTCCATCCATAACCTAGTATTTTATGAAAGATGTAAGAAAACAAATATGTAAACAATGGTAAACAATTATATAAAAACCATATGAGAAAACCTAATAATATGTGAAAAATAAATACCCCTGGATCTTTTTATAAATGAATATAATATGTAAATTTGATCTACCCATGAGGTAAGAGATGAAACACAAGCCTAAACATGAGCCATTAAGGGAAAAAAAACCAAGGCTAAATATAGTCATCTTGATCTAAGCCAATTGGAGCCTAGTAATAATGCATAAGTAGTGAAAGGATTTGTATGAAACCCTAAACAAATTGGAAAGTATAAATTAGAACCAACTCATATCTGAAATAAAAAATCAAACCCTAGAAAAACCTTGAAATGTGTATGCATTAAAAGAATTAAGGTGTATGCACCTTCTTTTAAAAAAGGGATAGAATTATGACTATAGAAAAAGTGATGTGTGAGATAAGGTTTTATCAATTGATGTAAATAAGTTATATATTTAAAATCAGATTTGCAATGAAAAATCAGAACTCAAAACCATAGGGAGAAACCATAAAATATATAAGTGTTTAAAGAACAAAGTGGTTTACGCATTGTTTTAATTGTTTTGGACATTAGGGAAGATAAACTAATGCACGTTTAGTTAAATATAAGGAACATTAGGTAATAGATAAATATAGTCTAAATAGTAAATTCAAAACCCTAAGTGCACTAGAAACTATAACAAACAAAATAAGCAATAACTGCAACTAGCTAATAGTAATGAAATGCAAAATGAGAAAAGACTCTAACACACGAGGCAAAATCTTGTGATTCTAAGATTGAAGTAGTGATATATAAGTGATTATGCATGTCTCTATCAAATCTAGATCTTTAAATATCAAAGGACAAACTTAGTGATTTAGCATGAATCACTGATTGTGCCCAGGGAAGATTTGGAAGACCACCTCTATAATTGTTGAACTTGATATGTGTACCAAGTATATACCTTTCTACTTTTTAAGTTATGGAGTTTTTTATGTAGTTACATTTATAGATGATGAGCATGTTTGTATGTTCACTTCAATTCAAACTAGGCATAATTTTTTGAATGATCTTCTTCTTTATCTGTGACCTAATTCACCAAAAATGCTTTCAAGAGGAGTAGAAAAAATAAATCATTATTTGGCTCCAGGCAACCTCATTAAGGAGTTGTAGCTACATATACCACATGCATATAATGAGAGATAATGTAGTTATAGTGTAGTGTAATTATAATTGTGAGAGTGAGAGCTTCACATCATCTCCCTAAGTGCATTATAACTACATGATATTCATGTAATCCTTATTTAGGTACAACATGAATAAAACCATTATTGTAAAATACTTAAGCAAAAATATAAAATTGAAGAGTGTGCCTAGACTTGAAATATTTGATAATCATTTGATTATCATTGTTCAAATTCCTATATAATTTTTGTATATTTAAACATTTTAACTTTGAATTAAGAAATTAATGTCACTCAAGTTGAACAAGAAAACATGAAAGAAGAAAAAATCATAGTTCCACACACCAACAAGAAGTGAAAGAGGGTAGAAAGACCCAAAGAAAAAGAAGGAAATAATTAGTGGTCTGACAAATCCACATGGGACACATTTGAAAAAAAAAATATGAACCTTCAAACTTTTCCTAAAGAGGAAAAATGTAGAGGATGAATGATTAAAGGAAACATGAGGCATCCAAGATAAAAAAAAAATGCAACAATATGTGAACACAAGAAGAAGAAAGACATGACTAAAAATAGAAAAGTGCCAAGACCCTAATTTGAACCAATGATCCATATGCACAAATTGATTCTAAAAACATCACAATAATAATCCTTGAACCAAAATTAGGTGTGTACACCCATAATATTAGTTATTATCATTCAAATCATATAATATGTGAAGAAATAGGATAAAATGAGTAGAGTGACAATATGAAATGAGAATGTCATATGTGAAGAGTTAGCAAATCTAAGAATAAAACTTGTTCAGTTCATGAAACATTAAATAAAAGGTCTATCACCAAAGAGTCTTAGAATCAAGAAGGTAATAATCAAAAATATACAAACTATTATGCAAAAATAAAATACCTGCAAAGAAAGAGTTCCCAAACTTGATGAATTATGTGAAATAACTATGATGTGTAATTTTTTTGTGAGAATAATATGAAAAATTGCATGGTTAGAGGCTACAATCAGCTAGTGATATCTCTGAATAGATTGACACATTATGTATTGTCACATGCATAGATAGATAAAGTGCATGTCAAACACAAATAAATGATGAAGATATTATTTACCACAAATTTTAAAATACCCCAAATCCATGACTAAGATCACTAAGGAACTTGAACAAGGCTAGTTTAAGAACTAGACATGCTCATATTAATGTACTATAAATAATAGATGAAACAAGTTGTGCTACAAATTGAAAGTGTAATAAAATGATGTATCACTATAATATTTTGAAATAATAAATAAAAGTGTACTATAAATGAAACAAATCAATAGGTTTTTGAGACCATTGGTGAAGGAAAAAAAGAATTTGCCAGTTTTTGCTAGACTAACAAAGGGGTTCTATCCTGAATGTTCTCAGGATGACTATACAAAAATCCTCTTATTATTTTTACTTCTATTTTTTTTACAAATAAGTATGATTTATATTACATTATATTAAAAAATTACGTAAAACTATAATTCTTAAAAATAAAAAAATCATCAAAAAGGTTTATATCCCCATTTGGAAGGAGTTGATATCAAATTAGATGACATTAGGATGTTATCACCAACACAATAGTGATAGTGTCTGAATTAGAAGATAGTGTGTGTAGAGAGTAAGTGGATGTGAATAATGGTACAATTAATAGATGTTTGATGATGTCATATATAGGCAATTAGGGCACAATTCCATGTGACAAAATCATAACCAATCAACATATTAGACATCACATGGGTGAGTGGTAGTGTGTGGTATGCATGGTAGCAAGTGCCATGTATAAGTACAAATGAGTAGAATTATGCATTGTATATAATATACAAAGGTAACAAGGTAAAAAATCTATATTATGGATGTGATTGATGATTATATTTTTAGGGTGTATGGTGGGGTCAATGGATGTTATGACATGTAGGTAAAGATTGTCATAGGATAGATGATGAAATTTTCAATCGAGTGAAACCAAGCATGCAATGGCTTAAATGATCAGTTTATATCAATAAATACTTGTAAAAAGTGTTGAAATATATGGTATCAATGGTATACTCTGGACATGTTAGGATGTAGGTCTATGGAGGTCTACAAAAATTGCATGATAAGCATTCATGCATTCTAAGGAGATAGTGATTGCAAACATTATTAGAAGTTGTCATAGGAAGTGATAAAAATAATTTTATGGTGTGGAACACACAGTGGTAGCATTATCAATTGTGGACCTACGATGGTGAACCATGATATAAATGTGGTCAAATCACTACTTATGCCCAATTATTGTTAGTAGATTGTGTGTAGTGGTTGTTTCTATTCAAATTTTGCTTTCAAATTCAAAGGAAAGAAAATGAGAAACTAAAAGGAATGGTCAAGGCTTGTATGTACCTGGATATAGTCTACACACCCTAATCCAGACGCTATGAGTACTCCTCTTTGGTTGTGGAGGAATGACACCTGAAAGAGATAAACACTAAAAACACAAAGAATGTTAGTTGATAAGAGGGTGGATTGCCAAGCGAAAGCTTGGTCCTAGAAGCGCTAAGGCTTCTTGGAGGATGACAATCCACTGTTTAAGACAAAATATGATAGAAACAGAAAAGAGGAATAATGAAAGATGTGAAAAGAAAAGACTAAAAACAAATGCATACCTGATAAGCTATAATCTGGTAAACACAGTCGCCGACGTCGGTGATATTTCCGGCGTCGGTCAGGGTAGTCGCTGACGATGGTTAGACTGCCGACGTCGGTAGGGGAAGTGGACGAGGTCGGTCAGGGCAATTGGCCAGGGACGGGTTACAAATTTAGTTTCTGGTCTACAGAATAGATTTGGTCTCGTCTGAGGGTCTGAGGGTCTATGAGGGATTCAGAGGGATTGTTTAGGGTCTAAGGGACTGAGAACCTTGTCAGGAAAAGGGGTGAGAAATAGGAAAAAGACCTTTCGGCCTTTTCGTAAAGTAATTTAGTCAGGTTGATTAGATGGGTCTTAAGATGGTCTATAGTTCTCTGATAACTTAAACTGGGTTGATTGGACAAAGGATGTTACCTAAAGAGAAACTAAGGGAGTGTCAAAAGAAAAAGGAATAAGGGGTGAGAGAAGGCTTTTCAACCTCTCTGGGAAGAACAGGGAAGGTTGGGTCAAGGATGCTTGGAATAGATAGAAGATAGAATACTAATATATTTGAAATGATATCAGAATGAAAAAAGTATAGATATTTAGTTGTGACATGAATTGGCAAAGGTGCAAAAGCTGTGTCTCAATTGTCGCTGGTGATGGAGATATCATGTAGTCCCTGTGCAGAATGTTTGATGTAAAACTACAGTGCCTAGAAAGTGCTGCCAAGAACGCTGATCCCTGCAAGAACACCAAGAAGTCCAGAACACTGAAAAGCAAATGCATGAGAACTTTGTTTCACCAGAAGATGATTTGAGAGTCGTGATTAGCTTCAGAAATTAGCTGATTCTGATTGGGATGCGTTAAAGGGTTAGAAAAGTTGGTTAAGTATAACCGACGTCAGTGATTCCATCGGCGTCGGTCGACATTTGACCGGTGTCAGCGGGTTTAGAACGGGAAAAAAGAGCCACCAAGCTCATTTTTCATCCGTCAAGTGCACTATCCATTGGAGAATGTCAAAGGTTGGGCTAAATACGCATGAGAGTTAGTTAGGCGGTTAGAGAGAAGTAGGAATAGGTCTTGGGTGAGTCATAGGATGGGAATTTGTCCAAGGCGAGGTGTCCTAGGTGATGTGTCCAAGGAGGGGGGTTAATTTAAAATAAGTTTATTATTTTAAATTAGTAATTACATGTTTTAGGAATGGGTTAGGAATGGACCAAGGGGGAAGGTGACCAAGGGTTAGACACTATTTAGGTGTCTACATTTGCACCTTTTTGTCTTGTTGGTTGCTCTAAATGAACTGTAAGACAAAAATAGGAGTCGATTGCCCCAGGTATGGGATAAGGTTGATTTCGTCTTGTTGGTTGTTCAAGTGAACTGCAAGACAAAAATAGGCGAGGGTTGGTTGCCCCGATTATAGATGAGGTATCACCCCTCAAAGTAGTAGATGAGTGAAGGGAACCTGGAATCAGGTGCTGATTTGACAGAGAGTGGATGAAAAGGGATGAGGGTGAATGCTGCAAAAGTTGTGATTGCACGTACACCACTTCATAATGATGGTCAGGTCAAATTGTCACAGGTTGAGGGTCAAGGAGTGCCAAAATTGAAATAACCGGTCCCCAACATTAGTCATCTGCTGATCGGGTTATTCAATCTAAGCTGAAGCTCCAATGGTCATCATGTTCCAGGTATCCCAGGCTTAGGAAGTGCTCCTAAAAACATGAAAAAGTCACAAGTAGTGTGGATCAACTAGCTTGCGATCCTATACTTGTGAAGGTTAAAAGTGTGCACACAATTTTGCTAGCCAATCATGAGGTAGCATATATACAAAAACAACCAAGGCAGAATCGCTTTGGAAGTAGTCGCGGTTAAAGGAGATGGTCATGATCTCTAATGTCTGGTGGTTGATGGATGGAGGCAAAAGTGAGCTCAAGTGGGCCCTAGCGAGCAAAAAGGAGGTTAGAAGGATGCTAACGTTGGTAGAAAAAAGAGGCCGATGTCGGCAGATATCGACTGACGTCGGCGAATTAGGGCACTTATATGTCGACGTCAGTGGCCTGCCAAATTTGACAAAATCAGATTGGCAACCCACCAAAAGTCATTTTCTTCTTGTTGACTAAGAGAAAAAAGAGCTCTGGAGTTGATTGAGTGAAAGTGACCCAGAGCTAATCGAGGAGCGGTGCGAGGTGGCAGAAGAACATTGGTGAAGAGAAGGAGTCGATTAGACGTTGCAGGGATGCGTGTGGGCCAACAGGAGCGTGCAGAGTCATTGGCACAAAAGAGATGGTAGAGGGGAGTAGAGGACCCACGAGAGGTCCACCACCAGTGGCACCCATTGTGCTACCACGTCGACGACGTCGAGATGAGGTAAGAGGGCCCGAAACTCTATTTGGATGATTTTTGTTTTGGATTTGGTTTTTGAAAGTTTTGTTGTTTTAGATAGAAATCGAAGGGGGAGGGTAGCTAGGAAGGTGGGTGGGGAGTCTAGGATAGCTTAGGAGTCTTTTTAGAGGGTTTTGGGGGGTGTAGGGGTTAAAAATGGGGAAGCCCTAATTTTTAGGGCTCGCCCCATTTGGCCCTAGGGCCGAACCAGTCATCGACGTCAGTGGGTTCACCGGCATCAGTCGACCAGCGACCGACGTCGGTCGCTAACCTATTGATGTCGGTCACTAAGTGACCGACGTTGGTTAGGTGAGTGCCGTCACTGGCACGCTAACTGATGTTAGTGGCTACCTGGTCAGAAAGGGTGGTGAAAAATGGTCAAGTTGAAAGGTTGAAGCTACGCCAAGGGCTTTGCAGGTGTCGGGTTAGGCATAGATGGTCAAAATGGTTGGTAAAATAGGAAGAGTAGGAACAGTTTTAACATGAGTTTAAACTGTGGATGGATGCAGGCGAGGCAGACTCTGATGCTGTGAGATCGCCTCCTGACCTTGCTGACGTGGCTGCACAGAGGCATGACAGTCGAGGAGTGGGCACAAATGAGCGCAGTGGGGCTAGGCAGGCTAAGACGCTACTGCAAAGTGGCGAGGGATGTGAGCCTCATGGTGGTGTTGATTGAGCGGTGGGACCATGCCACCAACACCTTCCACCTGCCCACGAGCGAGATGATGGTCACGGTCGAGGACGTGTACCAAATTTTATGGTTGCTGGTACACGGGGCTGACATCTATGCGTGCTCAAGAGAGGCGCATGATATACACATGGTTACACTATTTAGGGAGCACGTCATGGAGATGAGCTACCATTCAGCCAATTTTGCTTATGAGCCTTTGTACGCGGCAAATGAGGGCACACATTGATTGACTATTTTGATGATGATCGGCATCACAGTCTATGCATTGTCGGATGCAGAGGGAGGTAGGTTTTCAGTGGCCATGTTCAAGGTTTTGATGGACATGCTAGAGCAATAGATAGTGTTCGCCTGGGCACCTGTCTTTTTGGCCCAGGTATACAGAGAGTTATGGGGTATCAGTCGGCGGTGATGATACAGTCTGTGTGTAGGCCACCTTTTGCACTATTGGGCATAAGAGCATATTGTGGTTATCCAACCTCTCGGCCTCCCAGTGGCGATCCAAGCCAGCTTCAAGGTTAGATTCAAGCGATGGTGTGAGGTGATGGCATAGATGCGGGTGGACGGAGTGGTCAGGGATATTGATCACTATTGAGGGGTAATGGAGGCCCTGATTCTGGCAGATATCATCTGGAGACCATACTTGGTATATCCAGCATTCAAAGACTAGGGTGAGCAGATGGTCAGGACTCAGAGCATGTGATGGGTCAGAGGTAGGTGAGCCGGTGAGCTCGAGAGGATCCCAGCAGAGAGAGTGCGGCGCTAGTACAGGCTGCTATAAGATGTCCCTCCCGCGTTCCCACAGTACAGGTGGAATGATATAGAGGCATCGCTCCCACTACCAGAGGAGACAGAGGAGCTAGATTTTGAGGAGTTACCAATAGGACCTGGGATAGCCGACCCAAGGTGTACAGAGGCCTACACAGCATGGTGGATAGGATGGTACACAGGCATATAGGTGGGTCCCCAGCTAGATCTGCAGGCTATCACGAGGGAGCGAGATACAGCCCGCGAGGAGAGGGACACAGCGCGACAGGAGAGGGATGCGGCACAGGCTTAGGTGACCATTTTGCAGGGGCAGCTAGCGGGGGTGATAGGACAGGTGACAGAGATGACAGTTTGGGTGGCAACATTGACAAGGTAGGTCACTCTGTTATAGGGACAGCTGGCTGTAGCCCAAGCACAGGTAGTGGAAAGTTAGAGCTTTGGAGGGTAGGGCCCATTGCAGCAGCCATCTCAGTAGCTGGCATTTTCACAGGGGGTAGGACCGTCGACATTGGTGCAGCTAGGTTAGCCACAGCCACAGGGGTCAGGACAGGGCATAGCAGCAGGGCAGATGGGTCCATCACAGATTATATCTCTAGTTAGATACAGTGATGCGCTGGACAAGATTGCTTATTATGAGAGGGCCATCAGGGGGTTCCCTCAGATACAGTGATACTCAGAGATGAGGGTAGAGCAGAGCCGACAGCGGTCTATGTCTCGAGCGACGGCTTCTGGGTCTCGCGGATAGCACAGATCAGAGGGGGGAGATGATACAGCATCTTCCCAACCACCGCCACCACCACCACAGCCACAGCCTTGAGGGCAGACCTTGAGATTTATTTTTGATGTATATACCATCCTGCGAACCGTTGATGCGAGATGTATTATATTTTGTTGAGAGAGAGAGATAGAGGCACAGAGTTGTGCGATTGTAAAAACTATTTTGATATATATATGATGATGGTTTTGGATCATTGATGTGTTATGGATGTTGTTTAATGTTTAATGTATTGGGCATTTTTGATTATGATGATGATGCATGTTTTGATATTATGTTTATGATGATGATAATGTTATGATCAATGATTATAATGATGATGATTAATATAATGATGCGTTATGATAATGCTAATGATGAGGATGGTCATGACTTTAGATTAGATGATGATGCATAAGAATTATGTGATAGTGATATTTATGTTATAATTTGTGGATTATATGATGTGAATGCTTAATTATGTGATGATGATAATGTTTTTGTAATTAATAATGATGATGATGAAAATGATTATGCTAAAGATTATGAAAATATGTGCTTGTTTGTGATGTGATTGGCAGGTGACGAGAGAATGAGATGGAAGAAAGTGACGAAGAGAATGGCCGAGCTAACCCCAAAAGACCCCATGTCAACTGAGTGCTACCTACATAGCCCCTGTCGTTAGGGCCTCAAGCCAATGTAGTTCTCCCAAGAAGGGAGGAAAAAGAGCGATGTGGTTGATTTTGGTCATGATAAGGATATAACATTTCCCATATGTCCGAGGGTACATGCTTGAAATGACAAGGAGGAGATGATGCTACAGCCTTTTCCAAATGGTGTACGTGGTAACATTGGTCGGGGTTTTTAGCCTTAGCAACTATCCATATTCGTGATGGATGTTTGCTAAGAATGAATTGCAGGTTGATTTATGTTTCAGCAAGTAATGGTTTATGCTTGACATAAATTGTGTGGTTTGAAACGAGTTGGATTGAATAGTTTTGACAAATGATGTGGTTGAATGTGACCAAAGTGTAGGGAGAAAGTAAAAGGCATAAGCGCCCTTTTATTGACAAGGACCAAAAAGACAACAACAGGGGTTGTTAGAACCAAGAGCCCCATTAATGTGTTGCATCGTTGACCATAGTTATGTTAGAGCGGTAATCGAATCACTTTTGACATTAAAGTGAGCTCGAAGTCCCTTGAGTAGGTGATATGATAGGAGGAAAAGGGTAACCCATTTTAGACTATGGATAACTTTGCCCCTTTTTATAGGAGACCCTGAGACAACTACAAGTCAAGTCCATGACCCGGTTTTTTTTTTTTTTTTTTTAGAGCAGACTGATCAATGCGGGAAGTCCACATAAAGATGTCATTTGTTTGATGGTCATTTGTGAAGCTAATCGATGTGGGAAGCTTCTAAGAAAGTGTTGTTTGTAGCAAGATTTAGTCATAGCCATCCTTTGAGGGAGTGGTCTATACTTTGCTTTATAGATTTTGAATAGCTGTCCTTCGAGGGAGCAGTCTATTAGTTACAGCAATGATAGTGCAGTTGTCCTTCGAGGGAGCAGTCTACTTTTTGATTTTGATTTTGTGATCGTGGATATTTTGACATCTTGATTTAGTTTTGACAGAATATTGAGTCATAGACAAGACTTATAGAAGGTCAAGGGCTTCTTTTTATTAGGAGGAAGCATCCGTACATCATCAAAGGGTTGTAGAGGATTTTGTTAAGGGAAAAAGGGTGGAATGGATTGAGGATTAAAGGACAAGGATTGCTCAAGGGACAAGCTCAAGTTAAATGTCAAGTGGATGAGTACTCGACTAACAGTAGAATGGTCGTAGATGCAAAGCATTAAGGGGCTTAGGTTCTAGTCGGCCTTCAAGAGAAGACAGACAATAAGTCCCTGGTCCATACTTGTGCGTGATGATATAAGGTCCGAGCCAATTAGGATCAAATTTACCTCGTTTACTCTGTTCCATATTGGTCACATGTTGGTTCTCTTTGAGGATGAGGTCTCCGATATTGAAATCCCGTTCTCTCAGAGTTTTATTATAGGCGCATTTGATGCGATATTGATAGACATGGAGATGATTGAGGGCAGCGAGACGATGCTCATCGAGTAACTCAAGTTGAGCTAATCGATCTTGATGAAAGTCATCATTAGAAAGAATGTCATGGAGTGAAATGCGAAGAGATGAGATTTGTACCTCAAGAGGTAAGACAGCCTCTGATCCGTATACTAGAGAAAAAGGGGTAGCACCCATAGAGGTTCGGATGTTAGTGCAGTAGGCCCATAAAGCAAAGGGTATTTGAACGTGCCAATCCCTTCCAGTGTCATTGACCATCTTCATGAGAATTTTAGTTAAGATTTTGTTAGAAGCCTTGGCCTACCCATTTGCTTGTGGGTAGTAAGGCGAAGAAAAGCTGAGTTTGATGCCAAATGAGTCACAGAGTTTTTGGACGGTCTTGTTTTTAAAGGACTTGCCATTGTCGGTGATGATTTTGTGAGGTACACCAAAATGACAGATGATGTGGGTGTTGATGAAGTCGACAATCTTGTCAGCTTTTGTGGAGACGAGAGGAATAGCTTCCACCCACTTAGTGAAATACTCAGTGGCAGTGATGATGGACTGATGACAGAGAGACGAATGAGGGTTAATCTCGCCGATGAGATCTAAGCCCCATTGTGAAAAAGGCCAGAAATCCTAAGCGACTTGTAAGGTGTGACTGGGGAGATGAAGCAAGTTAGCATGCTGCTGACACTTGATGCAATGCCGAACATAATCGCTACAGTCTTGATGAAGAGTGGGCCAATAATAACCCAGGCGAAGGATGCGCTTGGCAACCGAGTTACCACTGAAGTGTCTGCCATAAATCCTGTCATGGGCTTGTTTAACAGCATGAGAAGCTTCAGTGGAGTTTAAACAGTGAAGAAGAAGGCTGTCAAAACCTCTTTTATAGAGAATGCCCCCTAGCATGGTATAGCGAGCGGTGCGCTTGATGAAAGCCCGTCGTGCATTGCTAGAGAGGTTGGGAGGAATGAGAGAATGAGCCAAGTAGTCCTCAAGTTGTTTATACCATACATCTTGTGAACTAGAGTCTATGGTGTGGATGAGATTGATGTCAGTGGAAATGTATGAAGGTAATGGCACACGATGTACCATGACATAAATTCTTGATGAGGATGATGATGAAGAAGGAATATGCGAGGCGAGGGAAGCCATGGTGTCAGCAAACTTATTCGTCGATCGAGGAACAGTGTGCAATAAGTGATGGTCGAAAGATGCTAGAAGAGTGTCAACACAGTGCTTGTACCTTTGTAAAATTTCATTTTTACAAAGATATGAACCATTGATTTGATTGACGACAAGTTGTGAGTCACCGAAGATGTTGATGGTCTTGATGTTTAAAAAAAGGGCAGTTTGAAGTCCCAAAATTAAGGCTTCGTATTCGGCCATATTATTGGTACATTCAAAGTCAAGTTTGAAAGACAGGGGCATGGGTTCACCTTCATGTGGAATGAGGATGACCCCCGCACCCCCACCGAGTTGACATTTAGAGCCGTCGAAAAACATCATCATTTGGTAGAATATGTCATCAGTCGAGAAAGTGGCAATAGATTCATCAAGAAACTCACACTGAGAAGGTTGATTGTTGGGAAGAGGGGCATCCGCTAGTTGGTCAGTGATTGTTTGCCCTTTTATAGATTTTTGCTGGACAAATTCTAAGTCAAATTCAGCAAGAAGCATGAGCCAACGAGCCATACGCCGGTTTTGATATGGTTTAGAATGTATGTATTTAAGAGGATCAATGTGGGTGACGACAAAGGTTTTGTGATTGAGAAGATAGTGACGGAGCTTGGTAGTGGCAAAGACTAATGTCAAATAGAGTTTCTCAGTATGAGTATACCGAGTTTCATAGTCGACAAGTGTTTGGCTTATGTAATAAACTGCTTGCTCATGGTGTTGCTCGTCTCGATGCACGATCATGGCACCTAATGAATGATTGGTTGCTGAGATGTAGAGGTAGAAGGGTTGGTCATCTTTTGGTGGAATAAGGACTGGTGGAGAAACCAAATAGCATTTGAGGGCTTTAAAAGCCTCTTGGAAATCTTTATCCCATTTAAAGGAGACATCCTTCTTAAGGAGGTGATGAAAGGGTTGGCAACGGTCAGAAAGCTGTGAAATGAAGCGGCGGATGGATTGGAGCTTCCCTTGTAGACTGCGAAGTTGCTTGAGATTAGTCGAAGGTGGCATTTTGAGGATAGCACAGATTTTGGCAGGATCTATCTCGATGCCACGAAGAGAGACAATGAATCCCAGGAGCTTTTCGGAGAGGACCCCAAAGACGCATTCCTTGGGGTTAAGATGGACCTGGTACTGAAGAAGGCGAGAGAAGATGATTTTGAGGATAGTCAAATGGTCGTGACGAAGCTTAGACTTGCCAAGCAGGTCATCGACATAGTCCTCCATGATTTTATGGAGGAGATCGTGAAAGATGTAAGTCATGGCACGCTGATATGTGGCACTTGCATTTTTCAGACCAAAAGGCATGACTCGATAGCAGAAAGTTCCCCATGGTGTAATGAAGGTGGTTTTGTGCTGATCTTCTAGTGCAATCAAGATTTGGTTATATCCTAAAAATCCATCCATGAGTGATAACATCTCATGGCCAGCCGTAAGATCAACAAGTTGGTCAATGTTTGGAAGAGGAAAGTCGTCTTTGGGACAAGCTAGGTTAAGATCACGATAGTCTGTGCAGATTTGGATCCCCCCAGTCGCCTTGGTGATAGGGATGATGTTAGAGACCCACTACAGATAATCGATGGGTTGGATGAAGGATACTGAAAGAAGGCACTAAAGCTCTTCTTTGACAAGAAGTGCAACACGAGGATGCATTTTGCGAAGCTTTTGCCTAACAGGCTTAGCCTCTAGGTTTGTGACAATGTTATGAGTGGCAATGTTAGGGTCGATGCCAGGCATGTCAGCGTAGGTCTAGGCAAAGGCTTTGTGATTGTCTGAGAGAAATGTGGTATAGTCGATCTGCTCTTGGGTGTGTAAAGACTGACCAATCTTTAAGACATGAGGAACATCAGAAGATGAAATGTTAATGTCAATGGTTGATTCATTTAACATATCCTGTGTTTCAAAAGGGAGGGAGCATTGAATGAAAGAATCATCAGCACCCATATAGGTAAGAATAACGTCGTCGTCTATGCAGTGGACTGTGTTAATGGTTGCCTATTCATCGTCTATCATGCTAGGATAAATGAGAGGGAGAGACTTGGGAACCCCGTTGAGCTGATAGGTTAGGGGTTCCAAGCGGATGGTGTTTATGCAAAAAAATAAAAACTAGGAGGGATGGAAACCACCGACTCCATAGGTGAGAATGGAGGAATAGGCGAGTCTGGAAGAGATTGGTTGATGGTTGGTTTGGGGCAAAGATTTGTGGAAGCCTCAGTGGGTTCTTGGAAACCCAGTCCATACCATTTCTTGGCATTATCATCATTGGGTGGTTCAATAGGCCGATGGGTGCCTTGTTCGTAGCGTCCAAAGCCAAAACCCTTCCATGCACACCTATAAAGGTAGGTATGTGCAAAGGTGGGGTTGCCAAGAAAGGAGAAATCGGATGTGAATATTTGAGGTGAGGAGGAAGGATTTGATTTAGTAGGAGCTTGATCCAGCCCCCCATAGACGAGATTGGTTTGAAGGCTAGGAGGACCATAAGGAATGACCATTCCGATCCGACAGTCATAGCTTGGGTTTTGATGAAGCTATCCATACTCTTAAGGAGTCTAGAACATGTCTAGAGTAAGTAGGCGATATTCCCCCAGTGAAAGTCTTTGGAAGATATCGTCCATGGGGTCCTTGGTTGTTAATTAAGAAGATGATGTGGTGGTAACCGTTGTTTGTGTACTGGTTGACGCTTCTGCGGATGGAAATGATGTTTGGGTTGATGCCTTGAGCGGGATAAGAATGTCGTTTGGGCGATAGATTGTGTTACAAGTCTTAAAAGGGGATGGGTCGACAGGAATGACATGGACTTGTTTGTCGTGTTCAAATTTGACACAATGGTGAAGTGTTGAAGGGATGCAAGCCATGGCATGGATCCAAGGTCATCCTAATAGCATGTTATATTGGAATTCTCCCTCAATGATGTAGAAGAGCTCTGGGATTGTGCGTGGACCAACACGGATATGGAGGACAATAGTGCCAATAGTGTTAGCAGTGGTGTCATTAAAGCATCTAAGGATTGCATCAGTTTTTGATACGCAATTCTTGGGAAGAGCCAATTGATCAAAGGCATGGGTGGAAATGATATTAATGCTAGTGCCCCCATCGATCATAACTCATTTAATACGGGTTCGATCAACGTAGGCTGTCATGAAAACGGCAGCGTCCTGATCTTCCAAGGTAGAGGTAGGAATTTTAAAACACTAAAAGTGATTGAGGTGACGGGGGACAAAGAATGGACTAAGGCAGCTAGTGGTTGAGGGTCTTCAGGTTGGACTTCTGCTGCCTGTAGGGCTTTGATTAGAGTTTGGTGATGCTGGGGGGAGCTTTGGATAAGGTCATATAGGGTCATCTTCACAGGCGTTTGGTGAAGTTATTTTATCATAGATTCTTTGATTGTCTCTGAAGAAGTGGGTTGGGACGCACCTAAGATGGAAATCTTTGGTTTTGGTGGTTGAGGTGCCTGGACAAAAGGATAGGTCCAAGGAATAGCAGCTTTTTCTTTCACCTTGTCCTTTTCTGACCTAATGGTTATATGAATAGCATTGATTTCAAAGATAGTAGGTGAAGAAGGGGTTATGGCCTATTGGTGAGATGTTGATATGGTTGAAGAGGTTGGATGGGAAGGTGTCGAGGGTCGGTCAAGAGTGTCCTCAAGGAGAATAGTGTCTTTCTCCATATAGCGATGAATGACTGCCTTTAGGGCATAACAAGTCTCGGTATTGTGTCTTGGCGTACGATGGTATAAACAAATCTTCGTATCATCGAACCAAGATGGTTTTGACCCGAGGGGTTGGAACGGCTTGATGGAAGGAAGGGTAATGCTAGAAGTCTGCAAAAGTTGGTGTAATATCAAAGCATATGAACTTACTAAGGGGTCTGTGCTTGTTGATGCATGACGCGCTGGTGACTTTTGGTTGGGGGATGTTGAAGAAGGTTTCCGTACCACCTTTTGGTTTGATGGTGCGGTGACAGGTGAAGATGACACTTTCTTTGTGAGAGGTGCCAAATTTTTGAGAGGGGGTTGACTTGTGGTTGGCAAAGGAAGTAATAGAGGTAATTTGTTTTGGTTAAGGGTCAGAGTAGGAGGCATGTTGATTAGGGTAGAAGGATGAGAACCTAAGATGGAGGGTAATGTTGGCGGTGGAGGAGGGGTTCGCTTCTGTGGTCTGGCAGTCTTCTTTGACTTGGTTGGAAGACTACTTTTGGTCGAGGTCTGGTCTAAGTCCACCTTCACTTGCGAGTGAGTGAGGGTAGAGATAGGGCAAATGCCGAGTGACTTGATCGGTTTAGATTGGGTAGATGCAGGTTTAGAAGTGGGAGTTTGGTCTTTGTTGAGAGTCTTGAGAGATTCTGCCTTGGGAGGATTGGCAGCATGAGACGAGAGGGCATAGGAATGTTGAAGATCTTTAAGACACTCCCACAATCCCTGATGCTCCACTTTCCTTGAAGGGAGAAGTTCTAATTTCTCCACTAGTCGGGAAAATGGTTGGGAGGATGTTGGATGAGGTTGGGATCCTTGAGAAGATGTGTTAGGTGTGGCAGTAGTCTCAGACCCAAGGTGTGTGGGAGTTATAACTGGATTATTGTTGGTTGAAGAAGATGGAGAGTCAGGTTCTTCTCTTGGTGGAGAAGGAACTGGAGAGTGTGGCTCCTCAAGCGGGTAAAGGGTAGGGATTATGGTGCCCTCCACTTGCAGTCGAGGAGTAGGTAAGGTCAGGTCCTCCATAGGTAGAAAAAAGGAAGATGGTGAGACCGGTGGTGCCAGTAAGGTTGAGGCGTCCTCCAAGATGAGAGAGGTTGACGGAGAACTAACCGTAGAAAGAGGTTCGTCTACACGTGATGGACTGGTAGATGGACTAACCTCTTGAGGTTGGTTGGGGATGAAGGGCGAGACCGTATTGACCGTTCGAATGTCATGTTCATGAGTGTTGTCAATCAAGGTCTGGACATTATTTTGGGTTGGTGGATGATTGGGGAATGCTTGCTTGAAGATGTCAATGCCCTGATTAGGAGGTGCATTGGGATTATCTAGAATGAGATCACCCTTTTCAAGCATGTCTTGGATTATGTTTTTAAAGGTTTTATAGTTTCTCGTGTCATGACCTTTGACACGGTGGTAATTACAGAAGTCATTTTCCCTATACCACGCAGAGATGGCATGTGAGGGATCAAATTGTGGCAGTGGTTGAATCTGGGGGAGGTTGAGAATCCCTTGTTTAACAATTTTTTCCAGTATAGACGCGTATGATTCTCCAAGAGGAGTATATTGTCATTGTACGTATCTCTGCTGGAATTGACAGGTGGCGCTCTGAGATGTGGATGGCTCAGGTTGATTGGTTGAAGAGGATGAAGGTCTAACGACTACAGCGTTAGCTGAAGCTTTAGACTTTGGATTGGATGATGAAGGTTTAAAAGAAGAAGGGTCATTGGTCTTAGAGTTGGGATTCTTGCTTCGCAACTTGACTTTATTCTCCTTGATGGCATGTAATTCAAGTTTACGAGCCATCGTGAAGGCTTCGTCGAAGGTGTGGAAGGTCTGAACCCGTAAGGTGGAAGAAATATGTTTGGCGCAAGCTCGGGAGAATAGTTCAATAAGTTCAGGTTGAGGTAAGGAAAAGGAGATTTGATTGATGAGGCCTCTCCAGCGAGCAACGAAGTCAGCTATTGATTCATCCTCAAATTCATGAATAGTGTAAAGGTCCATGATTGAGACCTTCTTGGTGATGTTAATGGAGAAGTGATCAAGAAAGAGTTGGGCCAGCTGTGTAAATGTGAAGAGGGAATGGTTGGCAATAGAGATGTACCAGTCAAGTGCAGCACCAAAAAGAGACATAGGAAATGTACGCAAGAGCAATGCATTGTCATGGGCAATAAGGTAACAGGCATGTCTGATGCCCGTAAGTGATGTTGTGGGTCTTCCTTGCTTTGAAAGCGAGAAAATTTGGGAAGCTCCCACTGGTTAGGGTATGGTCTAATCGAAACAGAAGGGTGAATGGGCTCATTGCAAATCTGCTCATATGAGAGAGCATTGCGTGAGCCAAAAACGGAGGTCTCTAAGCTAGACATCTTATCCATCAGCATTTTGATGATATCTGTTGACGGATTGGTGGGTGGAGCGCCCCCTAGATTATAAGGTGCTTGAAATATATTGGGAGGGGCGTATGATGTGGTTGGTTGCGTAGACGCAACATATGGGTAGCTGGTTATTAGAGCGAAAGTTGGAGCCAAGGGCACTTGTGTTATGGGGTTGGTAGGCACAAGTTGGATAGGGGCCGTCAAGGATGGTTGAGGAGTAGCCACGCTTGTTGACGGGTAAATAGTTACTCTTGTGTTGATAGGTGCAAGAGTAGGGGGGATAGAGACTAGTAGGTTTTGGAAAGGTGTGGGGTTTGGTTGAGTGATTTGAGGTTGAGGGAGTACCGGAACCCCCATGGAGGTAGGTTTAGATGGAGAGGTTACATTTTGAAGGTAAGACACGGTTGGGTTATTGGTGGAGATGTTGACTTGATTGTCTAGTGGTTGACTTGTAGGTGCTGTTGATGTGATTCTTGTCTCGACTAAGGAAGTCAGCATCCCATAGATCAGGTTGCCTAGGGAGTCTCACATTTGGCTATGCATGAGATAGTGCTGTAAGGCTTTGATGTTAAGGTCTAAGAATCGTGCGAAATCTTGGTCCCCTTCTGGGACAATAGGAGTCTGAGGCGGGGTTAGGCGAGTAGGAGTTCTTTCAGTCTCCGAGTGGAACTCCATTATAGGACTGGTTATAGATGGTGAAGGTGGAAGCGGTTGTTGACTAGCGTGGTCAAGAAGGGCCTTGGTTTGACTACGTGTCAAAACCATTCAAGGCAAGAAAGGATCAGGTTTTAGAAAATTGTGTTTTTTCAGTCTCAAAAAACCAGAACGGATGTTTAGACAGCCAAAAAGTTGGATTTTAAGTTTGTTGTTTTTGGAAAAAAAGAAAATGGACAGTGACCGATGTCGATATAAAAACTGATGTCGGTGAAGAATACTGCCGATGTCGGTCAGGTGACCGATGCCGGTACAAAAAAGTTGTCGACGTCGGTTACAGGACCGATGTCGGTTACTGTGTTTTCTAGAAACTCAGAAAAAAGTTTTTGGAAATGCAGAAGACGTCCTTACCAGCTCAAAAAAAATAGATAAAAATAGAAAATAAGATGAGAACAGGCAGATCCTAGCGTTAAATCCCTAGAAACAATTTTATTAAGATCGTGTGGCTTATGCCTTAATGTGATGTTTGAGGAGGTTGGTTGTTAAAAGGGTCCTAGAATAGGTAATCTAAAGATGGTTTCAGGTATGTTTAGGTGCTCAAAAGTCTGTGTTAGGTTCCGTACATGGCCTGGTGTTAAGGAGCAAGCTCCCCTCACTTCACGATTCCAGTGGTTAGCTGGTTTCGCTTAGCCAAAATATACTTTCCCTATAGTTTACACTCTACCAGAGAACAGAGTGGGCTTTCCCCTTGGTGGTGAAATCCAAGTAGGATCGCCGGGATGGGTAAGGTATCCGCTGGGTGATGAAATCCCAGTCGAGCCTTGTCTCAAGTGAGTTTTATGTTTAATTGAGTGCACGTGGTCTGGTTGTGTAACATCAAGTGATCTACGATTTATTCAATATGCGGTTTACTAATTACTAAGTGTGGACTAAGAAATGCAAGAAAGCAGGAAATGGAATGCAGTATATTTTAAAGCCCCAAGTCGAAATGTTAAATTGGAATGAAAACAAGTTTGAGAAAGGGTTGAAGAAAATAATTTTTTTTTACTAGTCTAGAAATGCAAGAAAAGAAATAAAAAGTTCTTTTTATTCCTGCTTATGATGTCTTTAGAAAAGAAGAAAGAGGTGAAGAGGAAGAAACCTAATGCACCTAAATGAACAAAGAAAGAAGGGAACCCAAGGAAGGCCCTAAAGGGGTCCCACCGGGCGTGCCATAATGTTTCTATTCAAATTTTGCTTTCAAATTCAAAGGAGAGAAAATGAGAAACTAAAAGGAATGGTCAAGGCTTGTATGTACCTGGATATAGTCTGTGCATCATAATCCAAACGCTGTGAGTACTCCTCTTTGGCTGTGGAGGAATGACACCTAAAAGAGATAAACACTAAAAACACGAAAAATGTTAGTTGATAAGAGGGTGGATTGCCAAGCGAAAGCTTGGTCCTAGAAGCGCTAAGGCTTCTTGGAGGATGAAAATCCACTGTTTAAGACAGAATATGACAGAAAGAGAAAAAAGGAATAATGAAAGATGTGAAAAGAAAAGACTAAAAACAAATGCGTACCTGATAAGCTACAATCTGGTAAACACAGTCGCCGACGTCGATGATATTTTTGGCGTCGGTCAGGGTAGTCGTTGACAACGGTTAGACTGTCGACATCAGTAGGAGAAGTGGACGAGGTCGATCAGGGCAATTGGCTAGGGACGGGTTACAGGTTTAGTTTTTGGTCTACAGAATAGATTTGGTCTCATCTGAGGGTCTATGAGGGATTCAGAGGGATTGTTTAGGGTCTAAGGGACTGAGAACCTTGTCAGGAAAAGGGGTGAGAAACAGGAAAAAGACCTTTCAGCCTTTCCGTAAAGCAATTTAGTCAGGTTGATTAGATGGGTCTTAAGATGGTCTATAGGTCTCTGATAACTTAAACTGGGTTGATTGGACGGAGGATGTTACATAAAGAGAAACTAAGGGAGTGTCAAAAGAAAAAGGAATAAGGGGTGAGAGAAGGCTTTTCAGCCTCTTCGAGAAGAACAGGGAAGGTTGGGTCAAGGATGCTTGGAATAGACAGAATACTAATATATTTGAAATGATATCAGAATGAAAAAAGTACAGATACTTACCTGTGATATGAATTGGCAAAGGTGCAGAAGCTGTGTCTCAGTTGTCGCTGGTGATGGAGATATCGTGTAGTCCCTATGCAGAATGTCTGATGCAAAACCGCAGTGCCTAGAAAGTGCTGCCAAGAACGCTGATCCCTGCAAGAACACCAAGAAGTCCAGAACACTAAAAAGCAAATGCACGAGAACTTTGTTTCATCGGAAGAGGACTCGAGAGTCGTGATTAGCTTCAGAAATTAGCCGATTCTGATTGGGATGCGTCAAAGGGTTAGAAAAGTTGGTTAAGTATAACCGACGTCGGCGATTCCGCCAGCGTCGACTGACATTTGACCGGCGTCGGCGGGTTTAGAACGGGCAAAAAGAGCCACCAAGCCCGTTTTTCATCCGCCAAGTACACTATCCATTGGAGAATGTCAAAGGTTGGGCTAAATACGCACGAGAGTTAGTTAGGCGGTTAGAGAGAAGTAGGAATAGGTCTTGGGTGAGTCATAGGATGGGAATTAGTCCAAGGCGAGGTGTCCTAGGTGATGTGTCCAAGGAGGGGGGGTTAATTCAAAATAAGTTTATTATTTTAAATTAGTAATTACATGTTTTAGGAATGGGTTAGGAATGGACCAAGGGGGAAGGTGACCAAGGGCTAGACACTATTTAGGTGTCTACAGTGGTGGTAGATGTGCATCTATGATAGAGGTCAAAACCATGCAGGAATTGGTAGGGGTTACAAGGTAGTTTTTTGGCCAAAAATAACCCTTTTTTAATATAAATTGATTAAACTCAATTTTAGTTTAATAAAATTCATAAAAATAAAATAATTTATAAAGTACCCTTGCCCATTAATAAGACCTGTAAATCACAAAACTAGGGAAACATTAAACTCCCATTTCTTGTAATCAAGGTAACTATTTTCATTGAAATAAAAATGCTACCCGCACTAAATAAAATTCACTATACACAATGGTGGCATTATATGTTACCTAGGAATATTTTAATCCAAATATTAAACAAGCCTCTTTTATTCTTGAATCCAATAAAATTAATAAAATATACCAAAACTAGATCGGATCAGTGACAAGGGTTAAGGATAATCTCAATAGCCTTGGAAAAGAGATACAACTATTAAATTGAAAATACCCAAGCTTCTGAGAACCTTTAGAGCAAAACTACTTTGATACCAATGACAATGATCAAAAACTTGAATTGTCAATTGATCATCTTAGGAACAAGATAAATAATAGTCATGTTTTACATGAAACGTGAAAATAACAAATATTTCCTAAGAACACTACAATATTTAATGTAGAATGAAAATTTCAAATTTTCAACTGATTATATTCACAAAAGAGATACCTTCAAATATGATTACCAATTATCCTACAAACTAGGAATTATATCTGATCTATTTTTGGAAATTACAACACAAGAAAATGAAATTGAATAATACATCCCAAATGAATGGGAAACTCCATGATAATATCTCCCTAAACTAATCTACAACTAACCAGCTAATGACTAGGTGTAAAAGTAGATTGTACACTTTTTATAAGGGATAACATACTATTGATGTGCAAAAGTGTCTGATTGAAATGTTGGTTACACTTCAATCACAACATGGGAAGTTCAATGAGTGTGGGATTTTGAAGATAAAACAACCTCTGAATAAGGTCCTCTCTACTCTAATGCATAAATTAAACTTTGTTATGGAAAAAGGTAAGATAAATAAAATAAAAAAATAGGTGATGCACCAAAATAGAATGAACTTTTTCATCTATTTAAATATAAGACAAATCAAATAAAATATATAAATTTAAATATAATGGAACAATACACCATCAATAATAACATATAAGATCTAAACCAAATATGGAAATGGATCTATAAAAACAAGAAGCAAAAGAGCTTGAGCCATATTCACACAAGAAAATATACATATTTTTTATTTATTGTAGAAAGGCACTACTTACAATATTTATATAACATACATGTTAAGTCTAAATTATTGCATAAAAGAAACTAGGGATCCAAGAAGATTAAATAATATGTATATTTTAATAAGAGTTCATTACATATATATAATAATAAGAGGAAGAAGAAATAAATTTCCTAACTACCAAGTACCATAAGCATAAGAGAATTCAATACAAAAGCTTTCATTTCATCCTTGATCCATCTAGCTTATGTAAAATTTATAGCTAAAACTTCCTTTTAAATCTTCAATCCATTATGCTTTACTTGTTGTGAAAGCTTTAGCTTTGTCTTAAAAAAAAAAGTTTAGCATATGATTTTTTAAAAAGCTTTCGTGGGCCTTTTTTAACACCCATTGGCGTTATTACAAAAGCTTTTATTAAAGCTTGCCTTAAGTTCTCTACTTTTAAATAAAAGAAATTTTTTTAATTAATTCCATATGGACCCATAATTTTTCCTTCTAGCTAGCTTCATTTTTTAATACATGGGCTCTCTATTTAAATTAGTGAAGTGAATGCATTAATTAATTAAAGATTCAGCTATAGAAAACTGAATAAAGCTTTAACATCGTTAAAGAAATATTTTTTGCTATAAAAATAAAGTTGATAAATAATTAGAGATCGTTGTTTAATTTTCTCAACACATACATAGGGTGAATTACCAACTATAAGAAATATGCCTATCCTAAGTACCCTAAACATCCATATCATTGGGGAATATTATTTTCCCTCACGATCAATCACTTCATTCTCCATTGATTCATATCAAACTATTGAGTGTTACGTCATGATATTTTTATATAGTTATATACTAAGTGTTTTCTAATATTTATAACAATTTAGATTATACTACATTATAACATGTGATGTAAGAATAAGTACCAATCCTTCACCTCTAAAAAGGAGACATAGATATAGATATTTTATATCCAATTTATTTAAGATAAAAATACATTTACAAAGATGGTTCAAAAAATAGTGAAAAATATGTATCAAGGACCAACATATAGTTATTTTCTTAATAAAGACACAGACTTTAGTTTTTAGTACTTGCTATGAAAGTTATAACACCAAAGCATATGTGTTTCTAGAGCCTCCTATGAAATTTATAGAGCCTAAGCTAATTTAGTTAGTTGTGGCAACATGGTTTACATACCATCATGTGTATTAGTTTCTATGCTCATTTTTTATTTATCATTCTTAATACTATATTTGAAATGATTTAATATATATTAAAGACTTTTTGACATCTCCATTTCTTGTAGATACACCATATTTGTGGACATCAAAATGTGTGTTGAGTCATGCCCAAGTATCTAGACATTTCATCTTTTAAAATTTAAGGTAAGTGTATATACGTGTTTCAATTATAGTTTTATTTTGATATATGCATGCATCACGTATATGCACATCAAAGTGAGACATTATGTAGACACATAATTTTGTACAAAGATTATTATATAAATGATTTAGTGTTGTTTTGTACATATGGATCATTGGTTCGAATTAGGGTCATATTGGCATTTTTTCCATGTGTTCTCTTCCTCCACTTTCTTCTCTGTGTGATCTTGTATTATTTTATTTATTTTGTTCTATCTTTCCCCTTTGTTTCTTTATGCATAAAGGCTTCATGTTTATTTTATAACTTCATATCCCATCTTTTCTCTCTCTAGGATGGAATCAATGATTTTTTGATTGTGTCTTAGACATAGTTAGTGACCCACCGAGTGGGTCCCCTTCTATTTTTATGGGCCCTTATGGCCTTCATCACCTCTTTTTGATGTTTTAATTTGTGTTTGTTAGTTATTTTGATTTTTCTTGGTTAGATTATGTGCCAATAGATTCATAATTCAAATTAAATAAGTTTATTTATACAAATACTCCTAGAGACATTTCAGTAACAATTATTAAGAGGATCAATGCATAAGCACACTAATAAATTCTATATTTCTACTCTTAAGGACTATTCAAATAAGTTCAAAACTTTTAACTACACCCTGTATCAAAAAAAGGAACATGTGAATGTCAATGTAGTTGTGCTTGATTATCTAGGGAGAGAGAGTGAAGCCTTATCTCTCATTTCGGCTAATATTACACTCACAGAAATAAATCAGTTATAATTTCATTCATGTGGGATATATAGATACATATTCATTAATTTTTTATCGAGATAACTAACCTTACACTTATTTTGATCCTCTTATAATATTTAATGGAATTTTGGACAAGAAAAAAAGGATAAGACAAATATAACATTTCAACAACCAAATCAACAAAACAAGCTCAATACCATGTTTGTCATCAACTTGTGCACTTGCCTATAAATTTAAATATTTTGAATCATAATAGAGTAAAAAATAAGAAGGCACATAAATTTCAATATCACAAGTACATAATAAATAAATTATATGGTACCCAATCAATAACCTGCTAATTTTGTCTTGTTCATAATATAGGTCCAGATTGTAGGGTTTTAGTCCAAACAATTTCAAGATCTTATTTCCAGTTCTATATGTTTAGAATAGTTTGTAGTTGTGTCTATTTTCATCACTCTTTGCTTCTCTTTAGATTTCATTGCTTGTTCATTAATTTGTCATACTTTTGGTTAATATTTTAAGGCAAATTACAAATATGATTGTCATAGTTTATTGTTATATATTAGATCTACATTGTGCCCTAGTTTTAATTATTTATGCACACCTTATTTATCCCATAAACCATAAATAGTTAAAACATTTTAGTGAACCCCTTCATTATTCAAATTTTATAACTTAGGGTTTCATAACCCTCATTCCCCTAGGGTTTGATTATTCCTAATTATTATGATTTTTAATTTATTTTATGATTTTCATTAAAGCCCTCTCTTTGCTTGTGCCTTATCATTAGGATTTAATTGGCTTAGTCACGTTATATTTGCTTAGTTTTGGTTAGCTTTCCATTGGTATTTAATTTTTACACTTGTTTTTTTATCATCTCTCATGGGTAGATAAGATTTATATATTATATTCATTTTTGAAATGGCATGGGCATTACATAGTGTTTACATTTTCTTAGGCTTACTCATAAGGTTGTTATAAAAAAAATTATCAACATTTCCATGTTTCTTTCCTTGTATTTATCATATAATAGTAGCTTATTAACTGAGACATCATAGGGTTGTTTTTGATGCTTTATGTAGTGATACCCTTACACTTGATAGTTTTGATTTCCCTCTACTTAGTGACACCTCATTTGTTGTTGATTGTATGATGATTTTCTATGGGGTAGATATTGCAACAACCCATACAGCTAAGGCATACAATGTTACTATCTCTCTCTTTCCTCTCAAATTCAAGGTGGGGTTAACCAAAATTTCTCCTCAAGCCTCTAATATCCCCCAATCTTCTTCAAAGATTAGGATTCAAGTTCCTAAACCTTATGATATTGTAGAATAACTTTAGAATAATGTTTACCCTATTTTTGGATTAGTGTGAATCATAATAGGCTAAACTTGAATAATTAATTTATATTGTAATATATGTAAATCAAACATAAATATAAATGTAATTGATTGAGATTGATATGATAATGTAATTTTATACTTATGGAAAGTAATAAGGAGATAAAAATACTTAGCTTTACTACCTAACTAATTTATTGTGACTATGTTTTGATAGTGGAAACAAACTAGAGGCAAGCATATGATTTGTTTGAATCTTGAACTATGTCTCTATGTATGCAAGGCTAGTACCATCATACTTGAATAAAAAATGTTGATGGTAGTGAGTGAGGCTAATATTACTATCCTAGAAAAATTGGTCTCTCTATGACTATTTAGTGTGGTACACCTACATAATATGTCTTTATATGTGTGATCTTTGATCATTAATTGTATGTGCAATTCCCAAAATCAGATTCCTTCTCCTTAAAACCTTAGGTCCACTTGTCAAGGATGAAAACTTGTAAAAAGAAAGGAAGTGTAATTGGGCTGAGCTAACCCCAATTAGCCCAGTTGATGATTGTTCATTGCCTACATATTCAATACTCTAAAGAGAGAATTCAAGCCTCACATAGTTCTTCCCCTTAGTGTGAATGTGAAAATTTTCTCTCTTGATATATGGATGCACCTAGAAATATGGCTTTGATCTTGACAATGTTGGCACTTGACCTAGCTTGATATGTTTTAGACTTGGTTAATGACTAACCCTAATGATTAAATGGAAATTTTGGAAGAATATGGAAGATTTTCTCAATGTGTAGTAGTATACTTGATATGTACTTGAGAATGCTAGATAGATAATAAGTTTGACCTTGATTTATATTTATATTTGCTCAACTAGATAATTTATCATACCACAAACATAGTAGGTAAATGGACCAGCCTAAGGAAATGATTTGGTTTTGAAAAATAGTTGTTGATATATGAATGATGGTAATGCCAAATTTATGATAGTAACATTGATGTAATTATCTGAGTGTGGTGTTAGTGTCTAGGAGACATGAATATAAATATGATGATATTGAAATGTCTGAGTAGGATATTTAACTGGTTTAGCAAAAACTAAGAGGTTCATGTACGTGACTGATATCAGATTTGGTGAAGCATAAAAAGGGTAACTAATTAAGGTTAGCCTTTAATTCTATGTTGTTTGGGATGAATACTCACTCATGGACACACTTGAGCACATTATTCTTAGAATTGAAAAAATTAACACATCATATTCATTGTTACAAAAAACCAAATGCACACTCTCACACATGCCTATACAGGTTTATTAAAATACATGAAGAATATATAGACTTTCATACAATCCCTCCTGGACTAAAATAAGTCTC
This sequence comes from Torreya grandis, assembly GCA_037957365.1. Classification (NCBI taxonomy): domain Eukaryota; kingdom Viridiplantae; phylum Streptophyta; class Pinopsida; order Cupressales; family Taxaceae; genus Torreya; species Torreya grandis. Next base: position 2,354,650 of record JARHVA010002751.1, read on the forward strand.
TATTCTATTCTTGGAGAGTTTAGATCCTCTATAACTCTCTCCTTCTTTTCCTGGAGCTTGCCTTTTTCATCTTGGAATTTTCTTTACTTTTAAAAACTGACTCCTTAATCCCCTTCTGATATTCTTCTGACTTCCATAGTAACTAGGACTCTCTTTAGCTTCCTTGATCACAAAAAAATGCACAAGATTCATCAGTTTTAATTTCTTACTTTTATACATGACACCATTGAAAATTGTGTCCAAGATATATGATAGTTTTTAGTTTCATTATTTTTTGCATGAGGTCATTATTAGTTGGGCCCAATATATTCATATAAAAATGTTCTATTTACATTATGAAATATTAAGTATACATAGATTTACAAGGTTATTCTGATAATTGATCATAAATATTTTTTGACACTTGTCTTATGTATACATTAGAGCTGGATATGTGACTCCAGTGCCATTTTTGTATGGGACTCTAGAGATGGATATGTGACTCTGATACCAGTTTTGTATCAAATTTTGGATTTACTTCAAATTGCCATAACTTTTTCATACATACTTGGATTGAGATTTTTTTTTTTTAAATTGCATAAATTTTCAAGGAGAATCAAAATATGTAATCAAATTGAGGCTTAGGGACTTTATCGATGACAATTTTAGTTCCCATCAACTTCTCCATATTAAAATAAAACAAACCAAAGAAACCACACAAACGCACAACTCTATTTTTGGTTGATGCAAGATTTTTGATATGCCTTAGATGTTCCTGCATCAAACTTAGGATAGATCATGCTTATAACTAGCATTCAAGCATGTAGGAATGGTGAGTAAGAGTTTTTTGGAGATGTACAAGTCATGTAGGGTAAGTGTAGATCAATATTAACAATGCCAGGTGTCAAATCCCATATTTTACTGTCTAAAATCCCCCTTTTTTATTATAATGTTACAATTCAATGAAAATAATAGAGCAAAAAGATAAATTTATTCTTGAGTGTGTATAATGCACTTTGTATTTGGGAAAAAACTCCAAATGTGCAAGTTGCTTTGAGTAAAAACCATAATTAAAATGTAATAATCAATATCCACATAATAAAAATTAAAATCTAAACTATACTTGTAAATTGAATTTTAAAATAGCAAGGAATAAGTACACATACATGTGATCAAACCATGTTGCCATGTAACTTGTTGGAGATGCTTTCTTTTCAAAGCATTGAGTCTCCTTGTTGAAGCACATGGAGAAATTGAGGTTGATATGTCAATCCCCAATTTAAAATTTGACTAAGGCAAGCAGCATAGATTGGAATAAAAATGTCATGACCCATATGTAACTAATCTAACACTAATTATGTAGCCCTAAGATGATAATGTGAGAATCACACAATAGGTTTGTTATGGGTAATGTCATGGCTATTGAGCATCATTGATCCTCAATGTAAATTACCTACAAATCATAAATTAATCGTTGTATATGGAATTATAGATTCAATTTTGCTCCCCACTTGAAAATATTATAAAGGTGCAAATGTGTAAATTTGCATAAATAATCACCATGGCCCATTTAATTGATGATAATTATAGTATGTCATAATGTGCATAAATTGGCATCATGTCTAATCGAATCTAAAATAGTGTATATGTGTGAATGAATCAAGATCATGCCCAACTGAATCTATCTTGTAGAATGGGGTATATTTTCCTTGTGCATGCCCCCAAATGTATCTAAATATGTATCAATATAAAATATTTCATTCATGGAGTGTAAAAATGGAGTACATATGACCTACATATGCTCTCAAAATCTATCTAAAACTATAAATAACTATCCCAATCTTATATATGAATCATTTCTATACTTTGAAATATGTATATTATACTCAAATTTTCTCATGGAGGCTTTAGTCTCAATGAAAAGTCCCATAAATATGCCCCCATTATGAGGTGAGGGATGAATCTTATAATTCACTCATCTCCAAAGATAAGTGAGCTATATCATGTCATGTATAAATATAATGTCATGTAAAAGTATGCCAACATGTAAATAATATGTCATCATAGTAATCTATGTATCATCCAGGCATGTATGTAGCATATGGATTGCAATGGCATATAAGTGGTATACAAAGATAAATGTATCTATGAAGCACAAAATAGTAGTTGTCACTAAATAATACTGCATAGTAAGGAAGTGCATGATGTAAATCATTACATGACCCATAAAGGGTAGGTGCATGATATGGATCATGATACCTACAAACATAAAAATTAAACAAGCTAAACAATATCAACACATAATGTCACACAATACCATAAAATTCCAAACATAAGACCAAAGGATACATACAATGGACATAAATATATCTCTAATTAATGTTAAGGATCCATAAATAAGGGGTACAAATTCCACAATAATAAAGGCTAATGAGACACAAACAAGGGACAAAAATGTTACAACAACAAAGGCTAAGAAGCCACAAACAAGGGGCACAAATTCCATAAAAATAAGGATAAAGAGCCACAAACAAAGCCAAAGGTACAAAAATAATATACAATAATAACTAGCCTATCATGCAAAGAAACAACATCGATGAAGTATAGAACAAATGAAAACTAGTCTACACTATCCATATATGTTAATATCATAACATAACATATCCATATAGCATTGTGTAAGAAATAAGTCACTAGAAAGGCATGTGTAAGCAATACATGTAGCTTGACATGGTAAAAAGGTCTTAGAAATATATAACATGTAATAATGTACCCTGTAGAAGTAGATGCCCCTAACATTGGCATGGCCCCTAGGTATAGGAAAGGTCTTGCATCTACATGCCTATGTATGATATGTATAACCTCCATCACACTCATGTACCTCATGAAATTTATGTGTGCATGAAAATAATATTCCATCTACCAAACATGCGTTATATAACATTTGTAAATAATGTAATCTAGTAACTCATGTCATGCTCAGGTCTTGATTTTTTATTTTTTGCAATATTTTGAATGTTTTTGTATTTTCTTGAATTTTGATTTTTTTGTGTTTTTGATTAAATTTGAATGTGATGCTCATATATCAGTCAATAAGTCATCCTCATTGACTTTGAAATTAATATATCTTGGATTTTCCTTGAGATTATGTAGGTGCATGGCTATTTCTTATATCACCTCTAATTATCCATATTATTTTTAGACTTTTTTCTCTTTGTGGGTATTATTACCATTATGTTGTATCTTGATTCGACTACCTACATGTTAGAAGGAAATGTATTGATCTATTGTATTTATTATGGCCCCCATTTATTGTAACCATACATATCCCCATTGGAATGTCCCTTGATAAGTGGGAGGTATGACCCATATATCTATATTAACAACTTTTGGTCTAAAATAAATGGGTAGAATAATTTATGCAAGGGATTACTTGAAATATGTGCCATGTTATAACTCATTGATGTCTTGTCCCAACTACCATAGAGCTATAATATTACACATGTTTTCCCATTTATCTCTATAAATCAGGTTATGTGCCCAATAGTTACCCTTATTGCATATTGTAATGATTAGGGCCCCTTATCATGACCGATTATGACTTTCACTTGTTGTAATTATAGATATTCTCATTATAGACACCTAAATCTAGCCACCAATGACCTCCAACTAGGATTAAGACCAATTTCCATCAAAGTGCACAATTTAGCTTAAAAATACTAAAACACATTAAAATATTTGAAATTGATATATTCAAGTGTTGATTTTGGCCAAAGTATCCCTAAATGGGGCAATGAAATTTATGGTCCACCTAACTTTGATCAGATCATTTTGAGTCAAAATGCCAATTTTGAACCTAGGTGACCTGGATTGCTCTTTTCTATCAAATCTCTTACATGAGACATGTGCCTTTGTTATTTGGTGTTGACATCCTAAATGGGATAATGGATCCAATACATCTAACATCAACTTCCAATTCCAATCTAGTCAAATTTTGAGCCAATAATAGGACATTTTGACCAATGTGATTAATTTGTGCACCAAAGAGCTAAGGTTTCCATCAAAGTGTTTAATCATGCTTAAGAGCTCATTAAACTAAATCATAAGCCTAATTAATAATTCCATCGAAATTTTTGAATAATTTCTTTTTGGAAATGAATATTGAATATCTACATCATCAGGTGACATCATTTCTTGGGAAGACATCCCTAGGCTATAAATGCATAAAATATCAAGGTTAACCCTTCCCATACCTCATCAAAGCCCTTCCATGCCTAGTTAATGCCCCTTTATCCAAAATATTAATGAGGATATATGTAGATTGAATTTCATGATTGGATTTATTCATGGCCACACATCTCAATTTTGAGATGGACAGCCATGGTTGATCCTAAAACCATTCTAAAAATATATAAATATGAGGCCTTGCCTATTGAATTTCAAGATTTTTTATGCCAAAGTTATAATTTTGAATTGATTCCAAATATCCATGCAAATTAGTGTTATAATGCCCTGTTGAGCCAATCTAAGCCAAGCTAAAGCCAAACATTGGTGCCAAGGAGAGATGAAGGTAGCCACACTTCATTGATGCAGACTTCATGAACACAAAGCCAAGAAAGCCACTTCAACATGTTTTTTGGAGCATCCAAGGAAGGTGAAAGAAGGTTTATTTTAAATTTTAGTTGTGCTTTCCATTATAGTTTTGTTAACTAAGCTCCCTCTAGTAACTAGGACTAGAGATGTTATGCTAGTGTGTTTATTTCATTTTGATTTTATTTTAGGACTAACACAATACCAACCATCCTCTCTTGAGTCAAATTCTTAGTTCACATAATGGCATGCCCAGTGGGATCCTATCCCCACAAATTTGGTCACAAAGCTCTTTCAAGCAACCTACTAACCAATTTTATGTAGAGTCTTGGAATGAAGGAGTCAAAGGAGTAAAATTTTAAGTTAAAATTTCATTTTTATGATAATTACATTTTTGTTCCTAGTAACGTAGGTTTTTCTCTTTGTTGTAATATCATTGTTGTCACAGTAGCAATTTTTTAGACAAAATCATTTTTTGCTAAAAAACAATTTCATAGCCCTGGGTAGTGATATTGTTTTTCAAAACAGTGATTTTATTTTCCTGAGTAGTGATTTTATAAAACAATGATATTGTTATCCCTATACAGTGATTTTATATTTGACAATAGCAATTTTGTTAATATAATAATGATTTTGTGTTTTTTGTGTTTTTTGTGTTTTTATCTGGTAACAGTGATTTTAGCAACCAAAATAGCAATTTTGTTAAACAAAAATATTGTCATTCTAGGTAATAATATCATCATTTTGGGTAGTGATATCATCATTTTAGGTAGTGATATCATCAATTCGGGTAGCAATTTTATTTTATAACAATGATATTGTTAAAATTGGTATCAATTTCATAAGTGAATAATGATATTGTGTTTTCTATCTATTTTAACCCATAATAGCGATATTGTTATCTAAAATTATGATTTTATAGGGAAACAATGATATTGAATGTGTAACAGCGATTTCAAAATAGAGAACTTGTTTTGAGAAGTTGCTTCACTCATTTATAAATTAGCTTCAAAGCTAAATGATACATTAATTTTTTCATTATAGGATCAATCTTGAAATTTGTTAAAAAATGATTTTTATACCTTCTTTGAAAGTTAAATTTGATTAGGAATCTTGTTTTGGTGCTTAATAAAAAATTTAGATGCTTAGGTAAATGTTTTGACAAATTTTTCTTTCAAAGTTATAACTTAACACCAAGGGGTCAAAATAACACCACCTAATCTTTTATTTGGTGATTAAAAATGAGCTCACTTGTTAAATTTTGTCTTCAATAGTTATTTAAACTTGAAATTTGATTGTTAAAAGAGGACATTACATGTATATTCTTCAATTCGTCCCCTTTACGGAACTTTTGAAATCATAAGCACTATCCTTATTGTAAACATGCCTAGTCCAAGGCATAAAAATAATGTCGTATAAATAACTCTCCAAAAACTCATAATAGTTTGGGTGACATTGAAATGAACCTAAAGTCTTTCTATTAAGTCATTTATTTTTATGTAAACTTGGCTTGTGAAGGGGACTTCATTACCTCTCACAAGTTCTATAAGGAAGATTCGGCCCAGGGTTTCATCTCCCAGCACTAACTTCAACCACTCCAACTAGGATCAAAGGTTTTAGTGGTTAAACCACGTTCTAGTGTTGGATTTACACACGGGATGTATTTGCACTTTGGAAATCATACTACATTGAGCAAGCGATAGATGTAGTGGTTGCAAAAAGGGCAAAACCTTTTTGCAAGCGATAGATGTAGTGGTTGCAAAAAGGGCAAAACCTTTTTGCAACAAGCCAAGTGCCATGGATACCAAATTATGTGCATTTATTTTCTATCATGATGTGAAATTCATTGTGTAATTGATCCATCTAGATATTTTAAAACTTGTAGATCTTAGACAAATCCCCACTTGCCACGGAAGTGTTGTTGGTACAAAGTGTGCCTCAAGGTCCATGTCATAGTACTATCATTTAAGAGAATGGGGTGTATAAACCCTACTATATAATATGTATTTAATTTTGTATTAACACATAAAATCCTCTCAAAATTATGTATATTGATTGATTTGAACAATACCAAGCAACCTTGTTAGTTCATGACCTAAGAGCGATTAATTAGTTAGTTTTGTCCTAGAATAAAGTCTTGTTTAGAGTAAAAACTTGGTGTGAAAAAATGATACAAATCAAAACACATAATCTTCATTTTCCTTTGAATAAAGAGGTTTTATGCTACCCACATGAATCATCAATTTTCCTTGTTCAAATTTCATCAAAACTTAGATTCATATCATCCATTTCAACACACTTATGTTGTCTAATTGATTCTAGACTTTTACCAAACATTGTTTAAATTCCTTCATTTATAATCTAAATTTAAAATTACACCTACATAAGTTCATAGGGTTGATGTGTTAAGTGGGTTTGCCATTTGCACTAAACTTGAGGGAACTTAGGTTCAATTTCCAATTTGGGTTGAAGGTCATTTAAGACTCATAATCATTATCACCACTTTGTAGACTTAAGTCATTTTGTGATAAACACTAGCACTTTGAGTCTATGCACCAAAAAAATTTGTGTTATCATCCTATTTCCATCAAGATCATTTGAATACATACTTTTTTTCCTTAGAGATATTGTCAAAGCTTTGAAGGTATGTATGTCATTTGAGTTAAGAAAGGTAATGTTAAACTACCAAAATTTGTGAAACATCTTTGCCATAGAGTTTTTGAAACAAACATTTTGTTACATCTTTTTGAGTATTCTAGCATTGTTACATTGCCCAAAACATTTCAAATATTATTTTAAAGAGATCTTTTCATAGATTTTAAGTTTGTACACATTTTTCAAGCCAATTTGAGTATACCTTTATGAATCTTTGTCTAGCACAGTTACGCCATTCATATTGGTCTAGCTTATTTGTCAAAACAACCAAGTTTTATACCATTATTTGTGAGAAAAAAACTATCTCTAAAGTGTCTTTTGTTTCATACCTTATACCTATTTGATCGAGATCATGTCTAAGATTCAAATGCCTAATTTTTGTTAGAAGTGTTTCAAATCCATTAGATTAAAATCTCATCTATTTTAAAGTCTAGCTTTTGATGTCATTTGGCCAAGAGTCCTAGTACATGCCTTGTTCGAACCTAGATTTTGATGTCATGTTTGGCCAAAAGACCTAGTGACAATTTATTTCATAGATTAGACTGATTTGAAACACTTTGACCTTAGAGTTTGTTATTTTAATTTTTGGTCCATTTACCTAATATTTTTTGTATAAGATGTGTAATGTTAGATACTTAACGTTAGCTTATTTTATCACAAATCATTACATAAACCTTTCCATCCTTTTGATGAATCTAGAAAAAGTTTAAACATCATCTTTTAGACATTATCTTTTTAGAGTTTACAGAACTCTCTTCTTTTTTGATCACAAACATTCGCTATGGATCCCAACATGTATTCCTACACTCATAGTGGACTCATGTACAATCCAGGGATTAGTAATATAGTTGTGCTAGAATAAAGGTGTAAGACCCCTACACAAATAATATTGCTTATGGGATAGATCATTATCCCTCTTATAATACTTAAATAGGGGCACAAAACCAAGATCCATTAGTTAACTATTTGGCTAATACACCACCATAATCAGAACAGGATCAAGAATAAACTGCATAATACCTAATTATGATACCTATAGTTGAGGAACCTTTTCCCCAAAAACCGTACTCTATTAATGCACCTTCCATGTATGATACTTATTTGTTTGAGCATCATTTATTAGATAACAAAGATGAGATTTTAGTTAGAGCCATAGAGGCAGGGGCCAAGTTTCTAGCAGACTTCCCCCATGAGAATTTACCAAGTCTTGTAAGAATGCCTCATAACATATTGTACAGTCAATAGGCTTCTTCTACCAATCCTTTATCTCTAGTCTAAATAATGTATCATGACCCTAGTATTCTTGTCAAAGGAAAGGACCCCATGGAGGATCACTTTATACAGATACAGACAATTTACCAAACCCACTTGAACCTAACATGTAATTTTAACCAAATGACCATGTCAAGTAGGCCTCTCATAGATTTAGTCCCCTCAACTGGAGTGTTAATAGAGTTGGTTGATCAAGACAATTAGGTTATTGATTGTTTTGTGTAGAACACTTCAATCGATAACTTGTTTCTTATGCCAACTATCAAAGAAGTATCTTCTACTTCTACGTAGAATAGTGTCCAAAACATAGTGGATAATGTGTAAGAAACATCCCATCCAAACCAAAGTGGTGTTAATACGTAAATAACTATCTAATAAAATGTGCCTTTCATTAACACCATAAGTGGTTCTCAAAATCAAGGAGTAAGAGTTTATATGTCCCAATCTCAACCAGCTACTTATAATCCTGAACCAGCGACTACTTTAAGCACATAATCAATAGGATTAGGTAGTCATCTAGCAACCAATGTTGTGCCTCAACAACAAAATGTGATAAATCCAACTCTTCCTCAATAAGTGATGAATATTATTCCACAACAACAAGCACAATGTAGTATACCAATGCAATAGAGGCCAAATATGTTACCACCTCAATAGGGGGAAACTAATGTTCTACCACGTCAAGTAATAGCAAACATACCTCTTCAATCATGGGCTAGTGTGCTAATTCAAAACCAAATGATGTCTAACCAACAACATATAAATATTGGTCAATGATAGACGTTGAATCTTTAACATGCATCAACTTACCAACAGGGATTCATGTAGCAAGGATGTTCTAATATTTCTCAAGTACATACTAGGCAATAATTGCCTTTTATTCAAAGTATGCTACTCATTCAAAAATAAGGTCTTAGTTCACAAGTTCTCACTCAACAACAAGTTTTGATTAGTTGGTAGCATGTCCCCTTTCAACCACAATAGGCATAGTATAACATCCCTCCATCCTAACCATAAAATCCTCAACATCAAACCTTCATAACCAACCCTAACTAGAATATTACACCACAACATATGAAATTCTAACATGCAAACCCTAATCCACATATGCATATTCTTGGTTCATTTCCCAACCAATCCTTTGTACCCCAACAAATAACTTCATTATAACCCAGTGTAAGTGTTTCACTCATGACTGCCTAACCATCTACCCAGGCCAATATTCCCACAAGTTTCCCATAGTAAGAATTATAATAGATGAAGGATGTAATCGTTACCATCCAAGCTAGGAAACAGGGTAAAAATTTTAAGTTGGATGATGTGTGTTCTTATCCTTTTAACATGGATTACTTATATATTTCATTTCCTCCAAGATATGAGCCCCTAAATTTTGATAAATACAAGGGGAAAGGTGACCCCAAAGCACATTTAACGAAATTATTTGTCACATGCCAGCCAGTGGCATATAGTGAATTATACCTTTTATTGTTGTTCCCAAGGAGTCTATTAGGAAAAGCCTTGGAGTGTTTTTTAAAGTTTCCCAAGAATTCAGTAACAAATTTTGATGACCTTTCAAAAAAATTATGTATCACTTTTCCAATAATATTGAACATGAGATTTTATTGGTCAACTTGATGCAAGTAAAACAAAAAGATGGTGAGAGTTTTGTGAGTTGTCTACAATGATGGAGAGCCCTTACAAGCTGATTCACCCATAGTTCACTAGATAAATAATTATTCCTTGTTTACTAAAAATTTGCATAGTGAGATAGCTTATCATCTAGAACTACAATGTGTGCATACTTTCAAAGAGATCATTAATAAAGGTTTGTTACTTCAGTGAGTATTTATTAATAAATGAATCATCAAGATCACTTCAACCAATCAAAATTAAGGTACCAATCAAGGAAATGGCCAAAATCAAAATCAATTCTAAATGTAAGTATCACAACCAGTACAGGCCAACAACCAAGATAGACCAAAACAATTCAATCGTAGTAAGAATGTTGTGAGAAATGGAGTAACCGAGTCACACCATGTCCAAATGGTACAAACACCATCTACTCAGCCAATGCCACCTTTTCAACTTACTCCTACCCCATAACCTCTTTAGCCAACACACCAATCATAACAGCCTAGGCCTATACAACAAATGCAACCACCTTTGCCATTATAAGTTCCTCTTCCAAGGAGAATAGTAACTACTCACCATGTGTTTAGTGACCTTGGAGAGCCTATTGAATATATGCTTCATAAACTTTTTACCACTAATTTGATTAGTTTGCCTATACCAAATCATTATCTATAAGGTATTCCTTATCCTGATTAGTACCATGAAAATTAATTCTATGAATATCATCAGGTCAACGGGCACAATTTAAGAAGATGTGTGCAAATCAAGAATTTGATTGAGAACATGTTAGAGAATAGGGAGATCACATTGGATGGTGGTGCTTCCACCTCCAATCAGATTTTTGGGATTTATCAAAAATCTTTTCCCCAACATAACAACCAACAACAACAACATTGGAAACAACACCGACTAGTGTAATAACAAAATCAATAGTATCAAAATCAAAGGCCAAACCAATAGAACTAGAAAAACCAATAACAAAATTAACAACATTAAAATAATAAACAAAATCAAGGTTAGAATAGTAACAACCAACAAACCTACCATGTAGTTACACATGACTATAATAAATTTGTAGGCCATATTGCATGAGGTAGCATTGATACCATCTCCATTAATCCTAGACCAAATTCTAATTAAATGAGACCATTACTAACCATACCAAACCAATTTAATCACTTTGGCAATCCTTCTTTGACCTAAGACTATACACAAGCAAACTAGTAAATAGGGATTCCCACTTTTGGACCTTATACCGATAACTTGACCTTACCCTGTGACCACACACAAGTGCACTAGCAATTGAGACTTGTCCTATCTGGTTCCATACCATCACCATCATTTGTTAGCAATCATGGTCTTATATGCAATCCCAATTATATAATCACAACTTAAAGGTCAAAGATTACCATCCCAAGCCCATAGCCATCTGCCGCTTCACCCATTATCCAACTAGCCACTCAACCTCAAAACAATCCATTTAACATTATCCAAGATAAAAAGTTTGATATTGTGGAACAATTACAAAATATGCCTGCATAAATATCCATTTTAGATTTTTTGCATATGTAAACAATCCACAAAAACATTTTAAATGAGTTCTTAACCCAATCCACTATTACCAGTGACATATCCCTTGATAAATTTCAAGCTTTGGTTGGACACCTAGCTCCTACTCAACAAGTCACATTCAACCAAAGCAATATGCCTTCCCATGGCCCACTCCATAATAATACATTATACATAGAAGTTTATATAAAGTGACATAAAGTGAAACATGTCCTTATAGACAATGGATCAGGGCTCAACATAGTGTCTATAAAGCTCATCAAGCTTCTTGGGTACATAATGGCAGATCTACAACTAGAAATGATAACTATTAAAGCCTATAATAATCAGGAGAGAGAATCACAAGGTGCCATTAGTGTGCCAATTATCATTGGGCCTTTAACCCATGATACACTTTTTCATGTGCTTGATATTGAGTTATCATATATTATGCCTCTAGGTAGGCCTTGGTTATATGAGATTCATGCAGTCTTGTCAATAGTGCACCCATGTATCAAGTTCTCCCACTCAAGGATAGGAGTGAATATTCCAAGAGATTTTCACCCATATGAGCAATGCAAACATCTCAAGGCCAAGTTTCAAAACTACAATTACCAATATGGCATGAATCTAAGTTCCAAATAAGATAAAGGAAAGGCCATACTTATTGATTCTCTAGATGATAATTGCATAAATCCTAATACCCTAGATTCCCTTTCCCACATGCCACCTCCTAAAGTTTCCAATCATTACACCATTTTGGCTAATGGCCCAATAGAATATTTAACTCATGATACCTTTCATATTGCAAACCTTACACAGAATCCAAAGTCCTTTGGAAGACCTAAAGTTAAGTCACTTCATCCATAATGGCAACAAAAGAGCAAAGAAAAGGACCTATCATGTTTGTACTAACATCTATCCTATAACTAGACCCTCTCAATTGAGATGAATCATGGTTATACAATGACAACCAAGTTGATTATTATAAGAGTGAAAAGTATCCTACTTCCAATAGGATCATGGAAAATCAAGACTATGAAAGAGGAAGCCTTGGACCTAATTAACAAGGAAAACTTGAGCCAATTTCCATGACCAAATACAAAAGACCCTATATACTTGGATTTAAATCGACTAGGGGTGACTCCATATACCTTACTCATGTTCCATCACCATCAACTAGTGAATAAGATGCCAGTAGTGAAGGAGAGTCTGATCATAACTTTTTTGATAGCAATGCCATTTGTACCCTTACCCTAGTCATTCATCATAACCCACTACCATTATATTATCCCCAGCTGATAGATTGGGACCAATAAGAATCTAATTTACTGATTGATGAGTTTTAGAATAATTAGGCATTCTATGATTTTCTAGGCCTTAGAGACAACATTTCATTTGGAGATCATAAATCAGGGTTCTCGATCATTTGGATCCTGAAGACTATTTTGGAGAGCGGGTGAACACCCTTAGCCAAAAACAAATAAATAAAACATTGAAGTCCAAAATTGAAAACCTTTTTGAGGTGATTTTTGACTAGGGAAAAAGTAAAGATAAAGGCTAGTCTAGTGGTGAAACCTATTTCAAGCACCATTATATGGGGGTGTTCATTTTTCTTCGAATTTAGACTAGGAGACTAGTAATGATGAACTTGCCTATGGATCTAAGTTCAGTTTTAAGAAAAAAAAGTATTTGATTGAATTCTTCAAGATTTTTTTTTTTTTTGCTACATGTCCAGATCTCCCATTAAGGGACTCAGATTCATCATGCCTAGGAGAAGTTAAAGAGCCAGTCCTAACAAAGGACTCTGATATAGCCTGATAGTTCAAGTCTTTACCTATTATCCTAGAAGATGGTTTAACCCTTCTAATCAAGGATAAAATAGAGGTAAACATTAGGACACCATCAGACCTAAAAAGGATAAAATTAGGCATGTCCCTCACTAAGGAAGAATGTGAAGTCTTTATAATTCTATTGAGAGAATTTGTAGATATCTTTGCATGGGCTGATTTTGACATGCTAGGTTTGGACCCCACCTTGGTTTTACATCAGCTTGTGGTCAATACTAATGTCAAACTAGTAAAATAAAAGCTATGTAAGATGTATCCTCACATTATTGTATTAGTAAATAAATATTTGAAAATTTCTTAAAAGAAGGATGTATTCGATATATTGACTACTCAAAGTAGATATCCAATGTTATACCAATTAGCAAAAAGCTTAAAGGAATTAGAATATTTATTGATTTTTGTGACTTTAACAAATCTTGCCCTAAGGATGACTATCCATTACCTAATATTGACATGATTTTTAACTCCATCATGGGTTATGAGATGCTTTCACGCATGGATGGCTTTTCAAGATACAACTAGATCAGAATATCACTAGAAGACCAACACAAGACCGCATTCACCATTCCATGGGGCACATTTTATTATTAGGTAATGTCATTTGGTCTTAATAATGTTAGAGTTATATATCAAAGATCCATGACCATCATATTCCATGATATGATGCATGATATTGTTGAATACTATGTTGATGACATTCTTAGCAAATCAAAGACCAGGGCTAATCACCCAACAGTGCTATGTAGAATAATTGAAAGATCGTGTGAGTATAAAGTCTAAATAAATCCAAAGAAATGTGTATTTAGAGTAACATTAGGAAAATTACTTGCATTCATCATGTTTCATTGAGGCATTGAAGTTGATCTGGCCAAAATCCAAGCTATAACAGAGATGCCACCACTAACCAATTTGAACTAACTCTATAGTTTGTAGGGAAAGATCTAATCTATATGATGCTTCATATCTCAATTAGCCAATATGTGCCATATTTTTATGCATCTTTTGAATAAGGTCATTTCATTCCATTGGTATAATCACTACCAAACATCTTTTTAGCATCTAAATTATTACCTAGTAAATCTACCTATTTCGTTACTTGCTATGCCAGGAAAACCATTTTTATTGTACCTATCAACTACAAATAATGCCTTGGGGTCACTTCTAGCTCAACATGATGACAATGAAAAAGATCATGCAGTATACTACTTAATCCATACATTGGTCACATATGAACATAACTATATGCTTATTAAAAAACCCTGCCTAACCATGGCATTCGTAGCTCAGAAATTGTGACACTACATGTTGAACAATAAGACCATGGTCATTTCAAAATTAAATCTGCTCAAGTATCTACCATCTAAAATAGATTTACAAGGTATAATGTCCAAGTGGATCATGCTTCTTAGTGAGTTTGACATAGAGTACATCAATTATAAGGCAATCAAGGGACAGATCCTTGTAGATCAGCTTGTTGAAGCACCCATTGTAGACATAGAGCCACTCACATTCCAATTTCTTGATGAATCCATAATGACCATCATTGGCATACCTATTGAAGAGTAGCATTGGAATCTATATTTTGATGGATCATTTACTGCACATAGATCACAGGTAGGCATCTTATTTATTACACCACAAGGGGATCTAATCCCTAAATCATTCAAGATCAATTTTCCTTGTACCAACAACATGGCCAAATATGAAGGACTTATTGCAGGGCTTTACCAAGTGGTAAAATGGAATGTGTCTCATCTCAAGGTTTATGGTGATCTCAGTTAATCATCAATCAGGTTACAGACCATTTTTAGAACAAAGATGAGAAGTTGGTTTCATATAAAGCCATGGTTGACACTCTAAATCAATAGATTATAGATATCCAATTTGAGAATATACCAAGGGATAATAATAGAACTGTAGATGCCATGGAAACTATTGGCTCTCTAATTTTAAAAATGGATAAAGCTAGAGAGTATCAGTTCCTCATTGATAATTTGTTCATACCGGCTCATGAACCTTCAACCATTGCAATGATTTGTGATATTTTTGGTCCTAGTTCTATCTAGTAATTAGACCTTTATCACTACCTTCATGACTAATTTTTACCACCTGGCCTCTCCTAAAAACAAACCAAATCCTTCATCCACCGAACCACTCATTATACCTTACTTGGATTAACCCCTTACCATCATAGTTTTGATGAAACTCTACTTCATTATTTAACTTTAGCAAAATCTACATTAGCATTATGAGATGTTCATGAAGGTGTATGTGGATCCCACACTAGCGGGGTTATCTTATCCAAAAAGATCTTACATACTAGTTATTATTGGCCCATGATGGATGTAAATGCAACTGCATATGTAAATAAGTGTGACAAATGTCAATGACATGTCAATCTAATTCATGCCCCAACAAAGACTCTAAAACCAATGTTGACACCATGGCCATTTACTACATGGGGCCTTGACCTCATGGGGAAGATCAATCCCACCTCATCTGATGGTCATAAACATATCCTTACTACCATCGAATATTTCACTAAGTGGGTTGAAGCTATACCTCTCACTTACATGATTGGAAAGCAAATTTATAAGTTCATCTTTAACCATCTCATTTTCTGCTACGATATCCCCTCTGACATTATATATGATAATGGAATATCATTCAAGAATAAGGATGTCGACAAGCTATGTGCCAAATATAACATCACACACCATTTTTCTATGGCATATTACCCTCAAGGTAATGGTCAAGTTGAGGAATCTAATAAAACAATTGTTAATATTCTTTAAAATATTGTCAATAATGATGATCATGACTAGTACCTTCAGATATTATATGCCCTTTCAACATACTATACCAATCACCGTACCCCCACAAGAGCCACTCCATACTCAATTGTTTATGGTACTGAATCCATCTATCCTATTGAGGTTGAGTTACCTTCACTATGCATATCTTTCAAGCATGTCCTAGATGATCATGACTATCGAGTAGCTCACCTGAAAGAGCTAGACTTGATAAAAAAACACATAGTTTTACTCAATAATATTTAGGCATATTAGAACCAACTCAAAGGCCACTACAATTGGTGCATCAAGCATATAGAATTTGAACTTGGTGATCTTGTCTTTAAAGAAAACCAAAATAATACCATGGCCAAAAAGAAGCATAAAGGTAAGTTTAAACCCAATTAGGTTGGTCCTTTCATCATTACAACAAACTTTAGAGCCAGAGCATATAGGCCTGCCACACCAGATGGCCATGAACTTGATGATCCAATGAACATTATCCACCTCAAGTGGTACTATGCTTGAGTGACTTGGTATATTGTCTATAAGGACCATTTCAAGTTGTATCATTTTATTAATCTTCTTTGTATAATACCTTTTTTGCCAACCTATCATCCTACCAACCTATCACTTTTCATATCACATGTCTATTTTACCATACCTTTCCCTATCCATTGATTTCATTTTTCCATCCCTACTTGGCCCTCTAACCTTGGTTCCATTATATTTGGTTCCATCACCACTTTTGAGAAGAGCATCTAGATTTGGTTTTAGTAGTTTTTTCATACATTCCAAATAGAGGTAGTATTTTAGAATAGTATGACAAACATTTGGTGGTTGCATCCTTCATTTTTTGTTCCTTTCTTATCACCAATCTTGCTACTAATTATAACTGCCTATGGGTAAATTAGTAACATTGATCTATTCCATTGTGTCCTAGTTATAATCACCTATGTGAAAACTAAGGGAAACACTTGTTTATTGTGCCTTGATCATACCAATTATCCATTCTCTATGCCACCCTTGCCTTTATACCAACTGTGCCTTTTTATTTGAATTGACTACTACACTAGTCAGATTCCTCCATTGTAAGACAAAACTACAATGACTTGAGGTCCTACTCTGGGACTATGTAGGTAGTGCTGGATACTTGTTGAGGTTATCTCAATCACCCTAATCCATTCTCTCACCATTTTTTGAGCAACCTAAGCCACGCTCTCACCATTTTATGAGTAACCTAAGCCACGCTCTCACCATTTTGTGAGCAACCTAAGTAACGCTCTTGCCATTTTGTGATCTTGAACTATTTAGTGTCTTGTCATTCTTGATTGATTTGAGATACTCTAAAAATTCAAAAAATATTTGTAAAACCATTAGAAAAAACCAAAACCATTGACCACTTCTTTATCTTAAGGATTCTGGGAACCCTTACTAAGTTACAAGCAAATCACTTGTCACTTAGTTTCCTCATCCTTTTTGGCCTTTTCTCCCATGAACTTGTTATTTTGAAATACCATTCTTATTCTTCTATCACATCCATTCTATTTGTTTTAATCAGTTATCATTTTCTTCTCATTTCTTGGGAGAACTACATTTGGCCTAAAGTTTTTGTTGGATATTATGTCCATGGAACTATGTAGGCAACATCCACTTGCCTAGTGCATATGGAGATAACTCAGCCACCCCCTTCCTTTTCTTTTATTACCCATTCTATTAGTTTTTTAAGTTTTTGGCTATTTCCTAGGGGCAATGTTCATGTGGCTTAAATTTAAATTGTTTATTTCTTTGTTGTTTTATTTGTGTACCTATTTGTTTACTTTCAGTACTATTGCCTTGATTCAATCTATGTGAATTAATTGGGTTATTCCTTGCTAAAAATTACACTTGAATCCATCCATATTCATGTCTATATTGGCATCATGGTTTCTATCATTGATGCATTATTTTCTATTGAGTATTGGATTACGGGAGTCAGTCCTTATGCATATTTTAGCCAAGTCCTCATGATGTTATACCATGATGCCTACCAACGCGTGATACAAAAAATATCAACTTCAAGAAGTCTATTTAGTAATGGTAGCATCCACATCTCTTTGACACCGACATCTTGATTCAATCCCAATCATATCCTAAATAGAGTAATTAAATAATGAATGAATTTTAACCTTTGTTAGTTCAGATGAGCATCTCCCTATTAACAGGTTGTTCTAATTCATCATTATCCTCTATATCAAGTTATCATCATCATGTCTTCAATAATTAACTAAATTAATCATGTTTGTCATCATTGGGGTACAATGATTATAACCACTTATGGGAAAATCATTGTACACCGTCCAACATGCATTTCTTAATGATTATAACTAATTTTGGGCAAATCATTATGTTCTCACCAAATTTACTTTAATTTTTCTACCCATACAAGGGCACGCTGCTATATTTTTTTTTTGTTCTAACTAGGATAGCTTCATCTTCTTAATTATTATAACCACCTTTGGGTAAATCATTGTGTTATCATACCACGTTGCCACTATCAGGGTACAATGCCTAAAACTGCCTTTGGAAAAACCATTATATACCATCCCACGTGCATTCTTAGTGATTTTGACTAACTTTTCAAATAATTATGTTTTCATCCCATCATTTTTCCTTCCTTTGGCCCCCTTGTCTCCATTCTTTCTTTCGAGGGACTACTTGCTGACCTTTGCTTGTGCCAACCATTCCCTCAAGGGGGCATCATATAGTTAGTTCATCATCATTAAAGTTATAGGCATACAAGACATTTTCATTCTTTTAAAATACTTTATTATGCTTATATCTTATAGAGCCTTCCCAAATAGGGGCAAACTGTAGACACCTAAATCTAGCCACCAATGACCTCCAATGAACCTTTTGACCAATTTCCACCAAAGTGCACAATTTGGCTTTAAAACACTAAAACACATTAAAAGATTTGAAATTGATATATTAAAGTGTATATTTTAGCAAAAGTATCCCTAAATGGGGTAATGCAATTTATGGACCAACTAACTTTGATCAGATCATTTTGAGTCAAAATGCCAATTTTGTACTTGGGTGCCTTGGATTGCTATTTTCTATCAAATATCTTACATGAGACATATGCCTTTTTTATTTGGTGTTTAAAAAATCCTAAATGGGATAATGGATCCAATACATCTAACATCAAATTCTAATTCCAATCTAGTCAAATTTTGAGCCAATAATAGGACATTTTGACCAATTTGATTAATTTGTGCACCAAAGAGCCAAGGTTTGCATCAAAGTACGTAATCATGCTTAAGAGCTCATTAAACCAAATAATGAGCCTAATTAATAATTCCATGGAACTTTTTGAATAATTTCTTTTTGGAAATGAATATTAAATATCTACATCATCAGATGACATCATTTCTTGAGAAGACATCCCTAGGCCATAAATGAATAAAATATCAAGGTTAACCCCTCCCATGCCTCATAAAATCCCTTCCATGCCTATTTAATTCCCCTATATCCCAAATTTTGATGGAGATATTTGTAGATTAAATTTCATAATTGGATTTATTCATGGCCACACATCTCAATCTTGAGATGGTTGGTCATGGTTGATCCTAAAACCATTCCAAAAATCTATAAAATGAAGGCCTTGCCTATTGAATTTTAAGATCTTTTATTCCAAAGTTATAATGTTGAATTGATTCCAAAGATCCATGCAAATTAGTGTTACAATACCCAAATATTGATTCAAGCG
This sequence comes from Torreya grandis, assembly GCA_037957365.1. Lineage (NCBI taxonomy): Eukaryota > Viridiplantae > Streptophyta > Pinopsida > Cupressales > Taxaceae > Torreya > Torreya grandis. Next base: position 2,374,719 of record JARHVA010002751.1, read on the forward strand.
AAGCCAAGCCAAATCCAAACATGGTGCCAAGGAGAGATGGAGGTAGCCACACTTCATTGATGCAGACTTCATGAGCATAAAGCCAAGCAAGCCACTTCAACAAGCTATTTAGAGCATCTAAGGAAGGTGAAAGAAGGTTTATTTGCATTTTAGTTGTGCTTTCCATTCTAGTTTTGTTATCTAAGCTCCTCCTAGTAACTAGGCCTAGAGATGTTATGCTAGTGTGTTTATTTCATTTTGATTTCATTTTGGTACTAAAATGATACTAGCCATCCTCTCTTGAGTCAAATTCCTAGTTCACAGTCATTTCAAAAACTAATGTGAGTTGTTCTTATCTATCAAGTATTACCTGAATAATGCCTTCACTCTTATATCTTTGGATCTTCTTTTGTAATGTTTCACAATGATTTGTGTCATGTTCCATGATCCTATGATAATCATAATATGATTTGTCTTTTTGAAGTGATATACACTCTAGTACTTAGTGTCTACTACTTGGTAGTATCATTAAATTATTATCAAGTAGTAATTTTTGTGTAGTATCTGGTTATCTTGGAGATTTATTAATTTCAATGGTGCACATGATTATGTATTCAAGAGATCCACATTATTTAATAAATTATTCCCATATACTTTGGTAGAAGGTGAAATATACAAATTCCCTTGTTCTTGAGTCATGATTGATTTTATGAAAATTTGACTTAATGGTGCTTGTAGAATAAGAGAATCATGACATGATATAATATAGAAAATCTAGTGTGTATTTTGAGTGTGGTGATTATCTAACATTATTATCTTTCATTTATTAGTATTAAAATTCTTTTGAGTAGGAAGTTTTTAATTGTCAATGCTCTTTTCATTTGAATTGTCTTGATATTCTTTAACTCCGACAAGTGTGAACTTGGTATGAGATAAGTAACCATATATATCAATAGGTTTAAAATTAGATTACACAAATGATCATCTTTCATATCTTGTATATCATTATCATCATCTTCACTTTCATACCACTCTGTGAATATGTAACTCGAGTCTTTTAAAAATTAACCAAGAGAGGAAGATATGGAATCTCCTCTTTATGTTCTACAGTAATTTATGGTATTATATTTTTAGCTTCATCAATATGTATAATTATTTCTTTGTCATTAATTTATTTGATTCACCTACCACATATGTATATCTATGATCCAATGGGATGGGTTTAACTAGTGGCATTATGGAATAATCCCCAAAATGTGCATGATTTGGATTAGTAACTTGTGCCATTTTGTAGTATCTAAAGGGATTATCATCTGCATGGAATGAATTTGAATAGCCATCATGCATGAATGTAATACATTTGTACAATGTGGATGGTCATAATTCCATGGAGTGTATCTAGGGTCACCTCAAAATTAGATTTTAATGTAAAGGATTAGGCATGACCTAAAATAATGTGGGTATCATCTTGGATCATAATCTTATATCTAATGATATTGTCACAAGAATCTGGCTTGGGAAGTTATTGAATCCTCTTATGGTTTGATCTAAATTTTAAATATCATCCATATTTATGCCCATTTGTTTTATAATATTAGTAATTCATATGTTCAAACATGAACCATCATCTATCAATACTCATTTGAATCCCTTGGTTTGAACTTCAATTTCAATGAATAATGGGAGATTTTGATCTATAATGTGCTTATGAGACAAGTATTTTTTCTCAAAGTCAATAATTTTATCTATGTCCTTTAATGTATTTATGAAACAAGCAAAATATTTTGGTTCCATAGTGATAGGAAGAGTTGTGTCATGTAGTTCTTCATATAAGATGTCCTTGTAAATTTTTGATCATTTTATTAACCCGAGGATCAAATTTTTAGCATGGGTATTCTTTAGTTGATCAATGATATTATACCTTTATGTTGATTAGATTTTATCATTAGATGTGGAGGGGTTGAGGAGGAACATGATTACTACATTTATTTTACAGCACCTTACCTCACCTAGTATTGACAACATAAACCACAAATCCCAATATAAGTTGTGGGAAAATAATGGGGGTGAGATGGTAGCTTGTAAAATATATAGATATAAGAGGAGGAACAAAATGATTCATACATGTCATTTTATTCCTAGTGGTGATAGGTAATAACTCGGGTTGGATATTGCAACAATATGAATTAAGGGATGTAAAAGATGGTTCATTATTGATTTGATCTTTATGAGTAAATTTAGAATGAATCCAACTTATACATAGCAAAGTAGAAAAATATGAAATGATTTAAATCATGACTTTATTCAACCAATAAAATCAATGATAATTTATCAAATCCATATGTAATTTGTAATGTGAATGAGAATAAAAAAACCAAGTCTAAAAATAAAACCCTAAGGTGGAGATCTAAAAACCCTAGAAAGAAAAATGAAACCATAAGGGTAATCTTGGGTTTGGAAATGTTCCAGAAATATACAAGTTCACCAATATTTTTACCCTATTTTTGGATTAGTGTGAATCACAATAGGCTAAACTTGTAGATTTAACTTAGATTATAATATATGGAAAATAAGTATAAATCTGGACGTAATTGATTGAGATATATTTGATAATGAAATTAGCTACTTATGGAAAGTACTAAGGAGATAGAGATACTTATCTTTATTACTTAATTGATTGACTATGACTATGTTTTGATAGTATAAATAGACTAAACATAGGAATTTGATTCATCCAAATCCCAAACTATGTCTTTGTACACATGGGGTCAATATTGTGAGGCCTAGATAAGATTGTTGCTGATAGTGATTGAGGATAATGTTATTATCATGGGTAGATTTATCTCTATGTGACCATATAGTGCAATGCACCTACCTGATGTCTCTGTATGTGTGATATATGACCCTTAATTATATGTACAACTATAAAAGTTAGCTTCTTTCTTATGAATGATTAAAACTTGTAAAAATTAAGAAAGTGTAAGTACACTAAGTTGATCCCAATCACCCCCATGATGATTTAATTCTACCTACAGATTCAATACTCTAAAGAGGAAATTCAAGCCACATGTAGTTCTTCCTCTTAGTGTGAATGTGCATTTGTGATCTTTTTCTATATGGTTGCACTTAGAAATATGGTTTTGATCTTTAAAATGTTGGCACTTGACCTAGCTTGGTATGTTTCCAACTTAGCTTATGACTGCTTCTAGTGATTGATTTATAATTTAGGAATAATAGGGAAATTTTCCTCAATGTGTAGTATTATAATTTATAGGTTTTTGAGAATTATCGATAGATAATAAGATTAAACTTGATTTGTATTTATATGCACTCAAATTGTTAATTTACCATGCCACCAATACACTAGGTGAATGGGCCGAAATAAAGAAATTATTTGATTTTTAAAAATACTTATTTTTAGGTGAAGGACAAAAACATCAGACTCAAGAGAATAACATCAATGTTACTATCTAAGTGTGGCGTTAATGTCTAGGAGATATGAATGGAAATATGATGACTTTGAAATGTTTGATTAAGATATTTAACTAATTTAGCATAGACTTATAGGATCATGTAGGTGAATAATAATAATGTATGATAGATTAGGCTCGCATCTAACATGTAGATGTGTGGGAATGATGAGTGAAAGTTTTTTTGGAGACACACAACTCATGTAGGATAAGTGTATGTTAGAATTGACATTTTCAAAGTGTCAAATACCATATTTTTAGTGTCTACAAATACCCATGACAAAATTTCCATCTTAGAGTTACTAAAAAGGTCAATTGTTCTCAAATATATATTACATGATGCCTTGAGTGATGCTACTTTTGACAAGCAATATCAAACCAATTTGTTGTCTTCTTTCATCCCTTGTCTTTTCTCTCTCTGGAATGGAATCAACAGTATGTTGATTGTGTCCTAAACCAAATTGATGACCCACTAAGTCTATCTCCTTCTATTTTGTGGACCCTTCTAGCCTTATTCACCTCTTATTGAAGTTTTAATCCATGATTGTCAGTTATTTCATTTTTCTTGATTAGCTTGTGTACCAATAGGTTCACAATTCAAATTCAAGAAGTCTAGATATACAAATCCTCCTAAAGGCATTTCAATTAAAAATATCAAGAGTAATAAGGTCTAGGCACACTAAAAAAATTTATATTTATGCTCTTAAGGACTATTCAAATAATTTCAAAGTTTTTAGCTACATCTCGTATCAAAAGGACTATTCAAATGTTCATGTAGTTGTGTTTGATTATCTAGGGAGAGAAAGGGAAGCACTATCTCTCACTTGGACTAGGATTAGACTCACATGCAGGAGAAATAAATTGTCTTTGATTCCATAGATGTGGGATATGTAGCTATAACTCTTTTAGAGTTTTCTCTAGATAACTAACCTTACCACTTATTTAATTCCTCTTAAAACACTTTGTGGTGAATTAGGACAAGATCAAATGATAAGATAAATTTGACATTTTGACTATCAAATCATTGAAATGAGTTCATCATTGTGTTCATCATCTACTTATGCACTTGCATATAAATTTTTAGAACATAAAACGCAGCAGAGTACAAAATTGGAGTGAAGGTACATAAATGGTAGGAGCACATGCACACAATCTATGGCCTAGAAATTCCATATGGTACACAATTAATAAATTGTCGATTATGTCAAGTTCATAATATAGGTCTAGATAATAGGGTTTCATTATAGATAACTTCCTGATCTTATTTTTATTTATCTATTTTTATAACATTAACTAGGTATGTCTATTTTCATCATTCTTCTCTTCTCTTTCAATTTCATTACTTGTTTATTATTTTGCCATACTTTCAGTTACTTTATTTAGGCATATTACAAATCTTATTATTGTATTTTATTGATATATATTAGATTGGCATTATTCCCTACTTTTAATTATTTTTGTGTACATTATTTAACCATAAATAGTTAAAACATTTTGGTGAACCCCTTTGTTCTTCAAATGCTATAGCTCTGGGTTTCATAACACTCATCCCCCTACAGCTTGATTGTTCTTGAGTTTTTAGATTTCTAATTTGTTTTAAGGTTTTCATTAAAGCCCTTTCTTTGATTGTGCCTTATCATAAGGCTTTCCTTGGCTTAGATCATATTTGCTTTGCTTATTTTTGGTTTGTTTTCCATTGGTAGTTTATGTTTATGATTTTGTTGTTATCTTCACTCATGGGTAAATCAAACTTATATGACATTTATTTTTGAAATGGCATGGGGGTTACATAGTTTTTTAATGCCAAGTGCCAAATTGATATGTGAGTGTTTGATAGAAAAAAGTTAAAAAAGGGTCAAGGATCAAGGCCCATTGTTTCCCCTTGTAAAAACTCATGGTCACAACCTTCCCACACATTCCACCCTAAAGGTAAAAAAAATGAGGATGACTACCTTATATACAATATATGGGTTTTTTCTATCACCCATGACCTATTTCTATAAGATCATCTACCACCAAAAGTTTGTTCCTCCCTCCTTAGAAAATGAGGCTTATAACCTTATAGACCCACCCAACCCTCTTAACAAGGCCACATCCTCTCTCTCTCTCTCTCTCTCTCTCTCTCTCTCTCTCTCTCTCTCTCTCTCTCTCTCTCTCTCTCTCTCTCTCTCTCTCTCTCTCTCTCTCTCTCTCTCTCTCTCTCTCTCTCTCTCTCTCTCTCTCTCTCTCTCTCTCTCTCTCTCTCTCTCTCTCTCAAAATAATAAATCAAAAGTACTAATTTTTATCTTTATAAATTTATAAATAATTGATTAATGTTCTAATACAAATAAATTTATTTCCCCTTTTTTCTTAAAAAATAATTACTTAACTTTCTAAAAAAGATATTTATATGTGTGTCTTTTTTATAAAATAAATAATATTCATATCAAGTAGTAAAGCCACCTGACCCTTAAAGTTACACATATATATTCACCCTTTTTTCATACCTTAATTCATTAAAATAAAAAATGTTGCAACACTATTTATCATATACAAAGTTTATTTTAATTTCAAAATTAACAAGATTCTCCAAGTAAGTACAAATACAACATTAATTTTTGGTTTTTAATTTAGACTAAGTTCACCAAAGTAGAGTTATTCACAGGTATATTCAAGTTTTCTTTTGTAATAAATTAGGAGTAACTCAAGTGTTTAACTGAATCCACCATTTTAAAATAGAATACACAGATATGCAATTTTTCTAAGTAACACGACATTGCAACCATGCCAATTTTGGAACATCATGTAATTAGAAAGATCAAAACATTATAGCCACATTATTTTTCTTACAATTTTATGAAATCCACACTAATACAACTTTATATACAAATAAATATTTATCAAGAATACCTTGACAAACCCAACACAAATCGTAGGGACACCTTTAACAACAAATCTACTTAGTTGTATAACAAGACAACATCTCTTAATTACATAGGGGTCCAATGTCACTATCTATAAGGGAGAATACACTACAAAAAATAGGTAATTTATTCTCACGAAATACCCCATTGTAATCAATATAAGATCCAATAATGAAACATTATGTGACGAAAACACTACCACCTAAAATAAGGATCACAAAAATGTGAGCTGCCCAGAAGTAGAAAGCAACATTAACTTACAATTGGAAGCATAAAAATGACCCACCATCATAAAAAATAATAAGTGCATGCTATAAAAAAATATTTTAAACATGCATGGTACAAGCGTGACCCCAAATCAAAAATCCTACAAATAATCCACAAATCACAAATAATATAATAAAAAATATAACTTATAAGAAAAAAAATAAGTCCACATCTACCTTGGCCACAATTAATGACCAACGCA